>JAKOGI010000538.1:387500-455000 GCA_029747015.1 Carnegiea gigantea | reverse complement strand
ACACACATGAGTTATACTACTATAGTTGAAATGTTTATTCTCTAAAGTAAGTAGTTAATGAATGTCAATTCGGACTATTGAATTGTTTATTCCTTATTATTAGTTTTTAACAATATATTATAAGGAGTTGTCATGCGATTATTGGTTTTGTTAAATATATTGTAATCCTAAAATGCAGCAAAAAATTCTTACTTGATTTTTAGATTTTTTTTAAAGAAGAAAAATCTAATATAGAAGACTACAAATGTCCATGCGAAGCATGGGTTTAATGCTAGTTGATTATAATTCTCAATGGTTAATAATTGATCAAAATCCACATTTTAATTACAACATGTACAATATTTCACTACACGATAAGAAGATGAGATATATTTGAGACTAACATGAATGGGTCATTGTCTATATGATGATAATGATATCTATGGCTAGGGCAAACTACTCGAATTGAAATATTATAAATGAACCACTCAAATTGGAAGGCACTCTCAATAGGCATCGGCTGTCCCAACCTATAAAAGATGGTAATGAATATGCTAAATACCAGGTAGTCACTAAGCTATTAGACCCTGCTTGGTGTGCTCTGCCCACACAGTTAACCCCAACCATGGTGGCCAGTTTCTCAACCCTAAATATTCTAGGTTCCCAGGCATATGTCTATACGGCCCAGCCATGAACTTTATGTCAAATACCCAACCAAACCACCTCACAACTAGATCAACAAAATCAAACAATGAAGCCAGTAGTAGCCACGTGGTAAAGAGGGGAACCAAGTAAGTCAGGTCGTACAAACCATGGAAGGTGACCCACCTAGCCTCTCTATGGAATTCTTGTACCACCTCACTAAACCACTCGGAAAAACCATGTGGAGCACGCCATGCATCATCCAGGGCGCCTTCATGAATTTAAAGCCCCCATGATCTCAAAGACAACAATACCACCACCACCTCCCAGAGTGGGTCTCGCTTTCGAGGGGTTTGGGGAGATCCAAATGTAGGCAACCTTATATCCGTCAGTATCCCTATCCCATAGAGGCTGAATCTAAAAGACCCATAAAAATAATGATATTGTGAAACATTTTATAAAAGAAGGATTTTAGAAAAACATTAATGGAAAAAAAACTAGGGATTCACAATAGGGAATGAACTAACAAATATTAATAAATCAAGTGGTTGTAACTATATAAATATATGTACAACATAAGTACAACATAGCAGAGGAAGGTACTATATCTTAACAAACAGAGGTAGGCAAACAATGTCTCTTCCCATGTGTAAGTACTACCTGTATACAAATACGACATACGAAAACACCACAACTAAACCTATCCTACTGCAATCAAAAAAAAAAAAAAAAAAAGACACAACCAAATGAAGAGACCAACTTACTGTGATCTAAGATCCTAATCCTATCCCGCCATAGTTTCCTATCCTAAGTTATGTTCTCTGTCAATCCTATAATTTTCAAATCCTCTCTAGTCACCTCCTCCAAACTCTTCTTTGGTCGTCCCTTCCCATTTTTACTTTCGGGGATGTTAATCTTCTCACATCTCCTCATCGGAGCACCGACACTCCTTTTTTCACATGGTCAAACCATCTGAGTCTTGTTTTTCTCATCTTATCTTCTATGAGAGCCACTTTAACTAAATCTCTTATTACCCTATTTCTAATTCTATCCATTCTTGGACACCCGCATATCCACCTAATCATCCTCATCTCTGCTACTAGCAACCTTTGGACCTGTGTCTTTTTGATAGGCCAGTACTCTGATCCATATAGTATAGCTGGTCTAACTACCATATGGTATACTTTGCCATTTAATCCTATAGGCATCCTCTTATCACACAACACACCTAAAGCATACTTCCATTTTTTCAACCCACTTTTATGCGCTGGTTAATATCTTCATTAATATCCCCATTTTAATGAATGATCGAGCCTAGACATTTAAACTTCTTGACTTTTAGTATCGTCATCCCATCAATGGTAACTTCTTCCCCCGCATCTTTCCTTCCACTGAAACAACGATGTAGGTATTCAGTTTTTGATCTACTTATTCTAAAACCTCTAGACTCTAGTGCATGCCTCTATTGCTCCAACTTATCATTAACTCCCTCTATAGTCTCATCAAGATGAACAATGTCATCTACGAATAACACACACCATGGTAATTCATCATGAATCCTCTTTGTAAGTTCATCCATAACTAGAGTGAAAAGAAAATGACTTGAAGCGGAACCCTGATATAGGCCCATACTAATGAAGAAGTCATAGGTAGCCCCTCTTAGCGTCCTAACGTTTGTCCTATCTCCCTCATACATATCCTTAATAACTCAAATATACACAGGTGATACTCCTTTCTTTTCCAAACGTCTCCCTAACACTTTACGCGGAACTCTATTATAGGCTTTTTTCAGGTCAATGAACACCATATGAAGATTTACCTTTATATCTTAGTACAGTCCCATGAGCCTTCTAAGGAAGTAAATCGCCTCTATGGTCAACCTGGCAGGTATAAAACCAAATTGGTTCTCTGATATCGAGATATCCTTCTGCAACCTTCTTTCCATCGCCCTCTCTCATAACTTCATAGTGTGGCTGAGCAACTTTATACCCCTGTAATTATTACAATGCTGAATATAACCTTTGTTCTTATATAATGAGATAACTGCATTAAACCTCCATTCTCTATGCATCTTAGCTATCCTAAAAATAACATTGAAAAGTTCTGTTAACCACTCTAATCCGTCTTGCCCCAAATACTTCCACACTTCCATCGGTATCTGATCTAGTCCCTCTACCTTCTCATTGGATACCTTCTTTAGGGTCTCTCTAATCTCGTCCTTGGTGATAGGTTCACACACTTGATGATTGAGATGCCTCTCACTGCTCTCCCTTTTCCTACTTCGAAAATCTTCCATCGCTTCACCATTGAGGAGTTCGAAAAAGTACCTTTACCATCTCTCCTTGATTTCTACATCCTCAGACAGCACCTTACTATTTTCGTCCTTGATGCACCTCACGACACGTAAGTCCCTAGTTCTTCCTTCTCTAACCCTCGCCAGTTTAAAGACTTCCTTCTTACCTTTCTTGATCCCCAGTTTTTGATATAGCCTATCATAAGCCATGCTCTTAGCTATAGCAAGAGCTTTTTTAGATACCTTTTCTACTAGTTTATATCTAACTCTGCTAAGATCTTTCTCTTCATCTATTCCACTATTCATAAAAGCAGTGTATGCCTCTTTTTTCTTCTTGATTTTCTCCTTTACCTCCTTGTTCCACCATCAGGCTCCCTTTATTTTGTTACCACCTCTCCTAAATGTCCCTAGAATTTTCTTAGCTGACCTTCAAATACATTCTGTCATTGTCTCCCACATTGTATCTGCATCCTCTACTGGCCTCCAAGCTCCTTCTTCAGCAATCCTCTCTGATAATTTGATAACGTTCGCCTTAGTAAGCTTCCAACCACAACTTAACTCTAGGGTCCCCAACACTCCTCTTCTTCCACTTTGAACATTTAAACTACACATCCAACATTAGCAACCTATGCTGAGTACCTAAATACTCACTAGTATCACCTTACAATTCTTACATAACCTCCGATTAATCGCCCTAGTTAGGACGTAATCAATTTGAGTCTTTGTGGAACCACTCTTAAAGGTCACCAAATCGTCCTCCTTCTTCTTAAAAATAGGAGTTTACCATCAACAATTCATAGACAACTGCAAAGTCTACAATAGAAACTCCTCCATTGCTTTTTTTCCCATAACCAAAACCTCTGTCAACCGTATCATACTCCTCTGCTTTGACAACAATATGGCCATTAAAGTCTCCTCCTATAAAAAATTTTTTTCTCTGAGGTATGTCCTGAATTACCATCTCCAAATCCTCCCAAAATTGCTTCTTAATATCATCCGGTAAACCCATATAAGGTGCATAAATACTAACCACATTTATGATTTTTTATCCCACCACTACCTTAATGGCCATAATTCAATTACTCTTATGCGTCACTTCAACAACAATGTCAATCAACTCCTTATCAACTAAAATACTAACTCTATTCCCAGCCTTGTTTGAACCTGAATACCACAGCTTATACCCATCAACTTCTCTAACTTTAGCCCCCACCCACTTAGTCTCTTGAACACATGCTATGTTAATCCTATGCCTATGCAAAGACTTGATTAATTCTATCGACTTACCAGTAAGTAATCTAATATTTCAAGATGCTAGGTGCACCTTACGTAATCCTACATGCCTCCTAACCCCATTCCCCACCGGAGGACTGGCTGAAACTACTACATTGCTTACCACTAGCTTGAGCTACCAACGCCTACGCCCAGCAATGCAATAATAATAGATACTACTGCTAATGATGAAAAATGCTTGCACTTAAGAGCACTAAGGGAGTAAACGAATAAAATCACATCAAAGTAATCATTGGATGGGCCCAACTAATAGGAAAAGAGAAAAGTACTGAAACTAACAGGCAAAATGACGCTAACAAACTAGAAAACTACTTGGCAAAAATACACAACTAGTCAAAAGAGAATGAATAAGCTAATAACAATAATAAAATAATATAATACACAACTACTTGGAAAAAAAATCATAAAGGTAATAATAAAAAAAAGAGTTGCTATTAATAAATAATATGAAATACAATAATACTAGTGACGACTATAATAATAAAATACTAAGATAAGCGTAAGAGACTAGAAATAGTGAACAAATAGTACACAATACTACCAAACCTAGCTAAATGTACTATAGGGCAAGCGTTAACAAATAGTAACTGATAATAATAATACTAATAGTAATAGTGATAATAAAAATAACACTAGCAATACAGTAATAAATTATCTAAATAATAATAATAATAATAATAATAATAATAATAATAATAATAATAATAATAATAATAATACCAATCTAACAAAAAAATATAGAAAAACCAACAATAACCCTACTTAATAACAATGATAACAAACAAAGGCAATAAATAAGTTAATAAACAAAAATAAACATTACTAAGGTGGACCAAGATAAAACAAATAGGTAAAGCAGGCTAAATAAAACATCTATAAAAAAGGTACCAGAACTGATAATACACCAATTCAGAAATAACTGTAATAACCTAACCCTAACCTATATTTATTTATTTAAATCATATTTAATTATTTAATTAATCATATTTATTTATTTAATTAATCATGTTTATTGATTTAATCATTCATGGTTATTGGTTTAACCAAATCATGGTTATCAATTCAATTACACTCAATTTATATATTTATCGAATTACCTTATGTCATCTAAATTTTTTGCTTTCATTTATGTTATTTAAGTATCCTGGTTGGGGGATATTTCATTTGGGTTCCACTTTGTAATTCAAGTTTCATTGATTGAAAATTCAAATTTCGTTGATTGATTAAATTTCAGGTGTATCGATAGTAAGCCTCGATAATTATGATTGAGCGTTAAATTATTTTCATACGTCACAAAATTTTAAGTTTTAGCTATGCAAAAACTTGGGTCTGAATTCATTTATTTTGACCCAATACATTGAGCCCAAATTATGGCTCAATTCTATTGGGCTCAAATTTTGGCCCAAAAATTTTAGTGCAATTAAATTAAATTAATTACTATCATTTATGCCTAATTTTAATTAACAAAAAGATATTTTGGGAAGGATTAATTTTTAGCTAAGTGAATATAATTAGCTTGAGATCATTTTTCAATCAAGCAAAAAGAATAAAAATCCAACTTTACATCTTCTTCCTCTTCCTCCACCCCATGGCTGGCCCCCCAATTTTTGCCCACCCAGTGCTGCCGCCACTCCCAGCCACCACCATCCGGCTAGCCACCACCCTGTGCACCAACAGCTACCACCCCAACTCCCACCACCACCAAACACCACCTCCGTCTTCATATATTCAAGCTCAAAGTGAGTAATTCTATCACTATCTTGTTGATTTTGGTTTTGATTCTTGATTTTATGTTGGATTTGATTATGGATCATGTTATCTTGATATAAATAAGAATTATTTTGATGTTTTAATTGTTGGTTAAGCTTAAAAGCATGTAAGGATTGAGGTTGTTCATGATCATGCAAGCTTAAGTTTGGAATGATGGATTTGTATTGTTTTGTTTATGATTTTATAATCTTTAGTCTTATTGATGATTATGATGATATTTTTTATGATTTGGAATGATTTCAAGTGAGGACTTATGTGAAAAAAAGAGGAGAAAGCAAAAACAGTAAGGGTTGAAAATGGCAGAAAATAGAGGTGACTTTGAGATTAAACTGGTAATAATCAGCCCACTAAAAAATTATAATTTTGGTACGTAGATAGGTCTGTGTATTAGCTTTTAAATTCCTTTTGAATCGCCTTAATCTGAGTTCTATAGACAAAGTTATGGGTGTTTTACGTGAACTGCGCAGGTTAGATCAAAGCAGACACATTTGTGTTCTAGCCCCATTTGGGAACTCTATCATGAGAATCATATTTTTCATTGTAAATTAAAATTTTTTGGAACTTCTTAATCTTTCCATATTGGGATTTTAGGTCTCCATTTGAGGTCAAGGCTGACAGTTATGAATTTTTGAAGTTAACTGACCTGCTTTGGTGTAAATTAGGCTGTTCTTGCAATTTCTGTGCAGCGTATGCTTGGAGGAAAATTCTAAAAATTTTACTGTAGATTTTTCATATTATTTTTGAATTTCCTATAAGATTTCATGAATTTAGATTGAGTATTTGGAGTTTGGTTATTTTTGGATGCATTTTGTGTAATTGTGTAAGGAGCAATAATAAAGATTGAGTGAGATGATCATGCACTCATTTTGTCTATTTGGGCCAAGTAAGGTTATTTAACAGGAAAATGAATATTCATGAATTTTATTGGGATTTTCAGCTCGATCAATGAGAGAAAAGAAGAGAAACATGCATTTGGGGAGTTTAATTATAAGTTTTGAATCACTTATGGATATTACAAAGAAAGTATCAAGTTTGGAGAGTTTAATAGCTTTCATTAGGATCAATAATCAATTTGGGGTGCAAAATTGTGTTTAATAGACTTGTGAATGAAATATGAAAAGTTGGGAGAATTTTTGACTTCGAAATCATATTTATCAGACCAAGTTATTACAGTTTATGCTATTTTGAATCAAGATATATCTCTCTTAGCCTCAAACCTTTATTACTTACTCAATTCAAAATGTATCAAATGTATTTATCAAGCCAGCCTAGTGTACTTGCTGTTATCTTGAATTAAGCTATACATCAGCGAGCCTTAAACCCGTATCAGCAATCTATATCAGAAAAGGCCACAACCACTCCCTCATTTACCACCATCAAGGCCTTTTCCTTTATAATCTCATTTATCTCACTGTGGTCCATTTTACTTTCATTTACTTTACATCGAATTTAATTACTTTTATTAATTCAGTTTTGAAATTATATTGAAATACCCAAGTTATGTATACCATTTAATTACTCAATTTCTATTACATATACTTTTACTTACTCAATTATTTGAGTAAGGATCATTTGCTGACTATACATACCTACAATGATATTTATGAAATAGAGGTGAGGCCTAGTTATTATTTCCCATTATGCATAAGTGTTATCAAGTTAAAATATATTTAACAAGTCAGATGACATTTTTAAAAACTCAAGATACGTCCATTGCTTGTATCTTCAGAAAGGAGAACATGTTTATCAAGTTCAACTCTTAATGAGTTTATCAATGAATCAGTTTATACAGTGATTTGCCATTTTACTTGCGACCCCGTCAGTTATCATCTACAGGACGTCAACCCATCATTTACCTATGCGGTTTCAAGCCAACTCTTGATCGGATTGGTAGGTGTATGCCTATGTATAGATCATATCATTGCAAGGGATTCACATCCGGATAATAATGAGCAATTCAGTTTCATATTACTTTCATTTCACTGTTATTGCAAACTAAATCGATTGCAAAGGTAGGTACCCATCCACAGTGTTTCTACGTTCATTTTACAATATATAAATACAGGTACTGAGTTTTAAATCACATTTTGAATTGTTTTTGTGTTTTTCATTTTAGATGGTGAAGTATCACATGTTTCTCTGTATAGCAAGCCCTTCAGCATAGCATGAATGTTGAGATCGACCTCAGGGTCAAGTTGGATCCATATTCAATATATTTGTATAGTGTGGAGTGCGAGTTAACACATGATATGATTAAGTCGATTGGATTGAAGTTGAACTATTATGGACTTTGGTCTTTGAGTGTTTCAGTTTAATAGATATTGTGATTGTGAACATGAGTTGTAAGATTAAATGGTTTCAGTGAGCCTTGTCCTTATCAGGATAGCGGCAGTGTCTTCTATCATTAAGTCTTCCGCTGTAATTTTTCTGTAAATCATGTCATTAGCATTTTGGAGGTATTACAGATTTAGTATCAGAGCTAAGGTTTTAATGACCACTTTGAGCTATCAAGTATTTATGAGTTAGCTGTAAAGTATTTATGAGTTAGCTATCAAGGTGTGTATGAGTGATGTTGATCCAGTTAAATGAGCTATTGACTATAAGTTCATATGTACGAGCATATATGTAGGAACCATTGGTTTGAATCTATATTTAAACACAAGTATTTAAACTCCCAAAAGAACGAACCATCTCTATTGTACGAAAATTTGGAAGAACCGTTTCTAATGTACAAAATTTTGGCCCTAGTGATTTGCATAAAGCATGCCTTGATTGTACATTAAATTCAATATTTCAAGCAACTTCAACTATTGAAGCATAACAAAATTATATTTATTAATCTTAATTTTATACTGATAAAATAAGTTTTTTTTTAATACTTGATTTTTCTTAAATAATTATATATAGTACCATATTTTATTTTGATATCTATAAAACCATACCTATGGTAGTCTTTATAATCTCAATTATCCAATGGTGATGTCACGCGAACATATATAAGTCCGAAAATCTCAGTTTCTAAAGTTATTTTCAAAAGATTAAATCAACATTTGCGACTTTTGAAGAATGAGAGAGACACTCTCAGTTATATGTCTTTGTGATATATAGAACCGAACAATCTTGCTCGTTGATGTTTATAAAATGAAAGCAGGTAAGAAACAAATAAACACATAACGAATAAAAAAAATCCATATAGAAGGCACACTAACATTAGCAACTTAGACCAACATTAGGATATAGGATTAATAGATAAAACTATTTGGGAATGAATAAATGTGGTACATATGAGATGCGAGCTCATTACACTAAGAAAGTAGTCTTTTCCATTAAATACATTCGAAGAATTATACACTTCGCTCTAATTGGCAGTTGACGAAGGATCAAACTACATTTGTTAACAACTTTATAAAATTGTGACTAAATACACCAACTAAATTTTATACTCTTAATTGTTGTTTATCGGTGGTTTTAAGAAAAGGAATCAACAGGTAAAATTTCCTTTCAAATATTCTTCGAATATATATATAGAATAATAATGTCTAGAGGATAGAAAAGGCTATATGAAGCAACCTAAGAACTATATGCAAATGGCAAGGAGGCTGATGCAATGCAATTGTAAACCTACCTATTGTATTTTTGGGGCTGGGGGAGGCGGGGATTGAATGAAATTGTTTTAAAACATAAGGAAAGTAGCAAATATGTATAATAGGACCACTTCCCATCACTTTAACCTCCATCGAGCAAGATACATGAACAACAATAGAGGACAATATGACAACCATTAAACTAACTGTTGATGAGTCAAGAATGACAAAAAGCGCAGTGGTGGCAGAACACAACTACTTAATTTCCTTACCCTCTATAATTATGATAATAGTTTGAATCCATATTTAACCACATGATTTGAACTGATCCCTTACTTATTTATGATGTTTAGTATAGAAAGCATAACTTCAAAATTCCTTCCCATGAGAATACAATTCGAGGTTCCAAATTCAAAGAAACTTATTTTCTTCCAAGAAATAGATTCAGACTTTTAGTAAGGAATGACAAATATAAAAAAAAAGGGCCTTTGTTCGTAAAATGTGTGAAAAATATCGTCTGATCTGCAGACGAGGACGAGTTATAGTAAGTTATTCTAACCTAAAACATAAACAACGACAAGGATTGATGTAAAAAAAAAAAAAAAAGGATTTTTTTGACATGAAATGGATATATCCATGTATCTCTGACTCATATTTATGAGATGATAAAATATGGCAAAACCTAAACCAAAATTTGGTTGGCGTAGAAATCGGTGTAGTAGTTCGCGTAAGAGTGCACCTCAAATACCAAAGGGCGTTATTCATATTCAAGTAGGTTTCCACAACACTATTGTGACTACTACGGATGTAGGAGGTCAGGTGGTTTCTTGCAATTCTGCCGGTACTTGTGGATTTAAGGGTGCAAAAAGAGGGGACACCATTTGCGGCTCAAACCGTGGCGGGAAGTGCTATTCGTACATTGGTAAAACAAGGTATGCAAGAAGCAGAAGTCAGGATAAAAGATTCCAGTACCGGAAGCGATGGAGCATTATGAGCTATTTGTAAAAGTGGTATACTGGTAAGTTTCGTGCTAGACGTACCAATCTCACATTACATACCTCCAAATTCAAATTTTTATCTTGCTACCTACCCCATCCCATGCAGATTTTTAATGAAGCTTCCCTTTTTTTGCTTCAAGAAAGTTCACCTCTCCTAAATTTCTTTTTTTAAAAAAAACCAGAGTCTTCTCCATCGCTCTGTCCGTGCCCATCCCACTATGCTAATCTTTTAGCATTAACCAAATATATATACAGTAAAAGTGATTAAGTTGAATGGAGGTTTCAATATACATGACCTTGTGGCATTATTTGTCGTCAATCAAAATAATCAACTATGAGCGAGATGGGTACACGAAACTTGAAAGACAGAGTAGATTGAAAACAAAAAAAAAAAGTTGAAAAAGCACCCCACCTCCCAAACGATCCCCACCTCCCCCCCCCCCCCAAAAAAAAATAAAAAAAATAAAGAAAAGAAAATCTCTTTGCTCTCTAATTTGCTACAACATTCTTTAGTCAAACATAAGGACAATTAATCCTCTTCTTCGACCATAAGGTACCCCTTCCTTTTCAGCCCTCCATATCGGTATCTTCACCTCCCCATACTCGGCTACCATCTGAACAATGCACTTTTTCTCCACTCCACTCGACTTCCCCCCCCCCCCCTCTTTGACAGACACTCAACCTATTATTTTACATATACATACACCAAAAAAGAATAAAAAAATGAAGATCAGAGCCTTATTCAGAAGTCAACATGCATGCTTACAAAAGTAAGCTGTGGACATATTATTATCTTCTAGACCATCACTGTCAATAGTCTAGGTTAACATTAAATATATAAGACAATGACACGTGTGCATCAGAGAAAGCATTCACCCAAAATTCTTAGATACAAATGTATCTAGCAAGACATACGCCCTTTTTTTCCTATATAATTTTTTTCCCTCATTTGCCCTTTTTTCCCTAATATGATTCACTTCTCTTTTTAGAACAAAAAATTCTGTGTAAATTCTTCTTATGTGATGACTCCCTCTTTTTTGGTTGTAGAATCTATGTTAAATTATATCAAAGCTAACAATCTTAATTTTATATGGCTATTGCATTAAAATTGAATGAATTTTCAATGAGACTTTTGATTTTGACGCTTCTCTTAAATGATAAACATTTTTAATAAGCCTTTTGATTTTTGTCTAATAAAATTTTAATTTTATTTGGCTATTGCTTTGAAATTGAATGAATTTTAAATTTTGAGTTGTGAATTTTTTAGGTCTAAATAATGAATCTTTGACCTATGTATGTTGGACCTTTCTGTTTAATTGATGAACATTTTGATGTTGTAAATGATAAACCTTTTCTGTTACATGATTTATCTTTTAAGCATGAGTACTAACTGCATAGGTGTTTTGTATACTATATCTTTTCTTACATGCAGTGTATTTTTGGTTACATGTATTGCACCTTTTGTTTCCTATGGTATATGTTTTCTTACATGTATTGATAAGTTTAGGCGTGATTGGGCTAAGAAAATAGGATGCGCTTATCATGGTTATCATTGTACGACAACCATTATAATCAATGAAATTTGAACCCTACGCTTATTATGTATAAATTTCAACCGTTGATTTTATTTTTATTGTTAAATAATTGAAAACTTATCATAAATTATTAAAAATGTTTGTAAATATTGAAGAAAATGATTTCTTCAGAGTCGTTTGGTTGTTTCCCCTTCAACATTCATAAAACAACTAAGCCAAGGCTAACAAGTGACTACTCATCTTCTTTCCCATTGGCCATGGCACAATCATAAATCTTCCGAGCCTCCATAATTACCGGCCACATACAGCAAGTTTCCGACAACTGGTTCCGACACATTCCAAATCAACTACTAAGCCCTTGAAGCCAAACCCGACTGCCAACCCCCCGATATTTATGGCCGCCGTGTTCACAGTCTATGGTCATCGGCGAATGGCCGGCAACATGATGGCTGAAAGTACCGAGATGGTTACTTGTGATTAATACAATACATATGTATGGTTGAGATTAACCTATTCTGTGATAGTTATTATGATTGTACTATAGTGACAACCACTATAAGTTTTTGCAAGAAAATAAGGTAGGCGGTTAGGCGTGGAGCCAATTATCTTGGAATGCCTATATTTATAAGTATGTAACTTGTTAGATATATGGATATGTACCATAGAATTATCGGATAGTTACAGATAGAGTGGATCAGAGAAATGCGGAAAAGGGGAAGGGTGTGGCGGTTAGAAGGGGTAGTCAACAAGGTTTTTTTTTTAAATTTTTAGTCAAAGCAGAAACAATGGCAAGGAATGCAATGACCCATAGATCAATAGTGGTAGGTAACTCTAACTCGCAAATCACTCATCTTAAGGTCAACCTTATTTTGCTTTTATTATAGATATATAGACTGCATCCTAAGGTCCCTTCACAGGTCTATATAAGTGCCTTAGCTCTATCCCTCATCGCACCACTGTCCAAAACACCCAAAAAAAAAAAAAAAGTGTCTTACATTTAACACAAATTTTTCGATGAGGCTATCTCATATAAGGGTTATTGTAAGACTCACTTTTTTAGAGGTGATTTTTTTGAGGTTTTGTTGTCACTCATAATATGTTTTTGAGTAACTTTTAAATTTAGAGTTGACTAATAGTTTACTTATATGCAATTGCAATGACAATTATCGCCAAATGAACTATTGGTTACCTAATTAATTATTAATAGTCACCATAAAACATCCATCTCATAATATGATTTATATAAGACGGTCTCATGTAAGATTTATTATACATTAAATTCTATTATAAAAAGCAACCATTGTAGTCTTATACATGTAAGATTTATATAAGATGGCCTCATGTAACTCCAAATAAATATTGTACACTACTTGTTGACGAAAACTATATTGCTTGTAATTAGCCGATAAAACTTCTTGACTAGTTAATCATAAAGTAATATTATGTTCAATACTTCCACGCTATAAAATGTAATTTTTGTGAGGAAAAAAAAGATTTTGCATTTAATGCATGGAAAAAAAGTTATACGTGGTGACGAGCACAAATGTTTGTTTAAGAGATAGGAAAAAGACAATTACAAGAAAATAATACCAAGTCAATATGATGCCAAGGTTTCCCAATTTAGACTAGGACACAAGCAAGGATACTCCGGAAAGATTTTTAAGCAACAGACATTCCGAAATTTTTAATTTTTAAAGGAATTTTTTGAAAATACCGTAAAATACAACTGGTACAACACAGTTCCCTTGGGCACACATAGGGGTTGAGACATTGCTATTAAAAACTATGTATAAATACTTTAAAATTTGTAAAATTCATAATTGTACTTATCAAATTACAGAAAACTTAAAAACAGGCTAGGATATGGTAAACAAATTTTTTCAAACTTAAAAGTAGGACATCATTAAAAAACTGTTTGAATTCGCTAGTAACAAGAATAATCAGATATTATTGTCTTAAATTTACACCATAAGTGTACGGTGTAGTTGTAGCTAGCAACTGACGAGTACGGGTCGTGTTCATAGGGAACTCGCTTCCGAATACCAAAACTAATTCCGACACTCAATCCAGACCAATCAACTTGTAAATTTATATTTGAACTATGGGAATATTGACAACTAAAGGATTGAATGAAACAACAGAGTATTAAAGCACCTAAGTTGGAATTACCAGCACGATTATGCTAGTTGAACCAGTTACTAGCCCTGTCAAACAATCCCAAGCATGCATCATAAGTAGATATATTGCCAGTTAAGTCCATCTCGTCTCTCTCTCAAGGATCGAAGATTAATCTCAGAACTGTAGTTACCTATTTTCATGGAACTAAAGTTGCAGGATTACAAAGATCTGCAATCTCGAATTTCAATTAGAACCTTAATTATTGTCATACTAAAATCCTAATTGGCTACTAAACTACGCTAAGTAAAGGTTCCGTCTTTCAACGCCCCCTAAACTCGAATAAGAATGGACGAACACTCTTTCGAATATTTCATCAAACATCTGGTGTGCATAGCAAAAATCACGAATACAAATATAAGAAAATAAGAGATTGGGGCTAGATTTTGATTCAACTAAACATAATCGGCTTCAATCCCAATCCAAGTTGGGAGATTAGCCACGAATTATCTCAAAAGTAACAATCACAAATCCCAATTTACTAAACATGATTCAACCAAAACCCTAAAATAACAATGAAGGGGAGGGAGAGAATCAAGAGACAAACTTGAATTGATCGCCGTGTGGTAGTAGAACAATCTTCAATTGCAATGAATTCAATCTAAAAGGTATTCAAGGAAATCCCCTAGCAAAACCCTAAAAAATTGCCTAAGAAGAGTGCTTTCAAAAGAAAAACTGCAATCCCCCAAAAATCGCCGAAAAAATCACCTAAGAAAAACTGCTTAGACGCACGGGCAACCGTGCACAGGCGCACGGTCACACGCACGGCCGTGCGTCCCTGCAGGCCGACCGTGCGGGGTTTCTGTCTTGGCTGCATAGCCGTGCTTTCCTGTTGCACGGTCGTGCCATCTTCCGCTTGTCTTCCTCTGGCTCCCGAGGCTTTGTTTGACCTCTATTCTTCCTTGTATTCATCCTGAAAGTTGCCCTTCTATCAAAACCCGAAGGTTCCTCCTGAAAGTACAAACAAACCACATTATAAGCACAATTGAATCCCAAGAGGTGAATTTGATGCTTTCTCATCCAGATTTATCATAGAAACAGTGAGAAATAGGGACCAAATAAGAGCTAAAAGAGATGTCAAAATAGAGGTTTATCAGATATATATATATATATATATTATATATATATATATATATATATATATATATATATATATATATATATATATATATATATATATCATTACTTACATCAAAATTTGCAAAAGATGATAATTGATACCCTTGTATAAATTTTCTTGTTTGTCATTTTAGTAAAACTTAAATACTTCTTCCGTTCCATGATAATTATCATAGTTTCTATTTTGGTTTGTCCCAAAAGATTGTCCCAGTTAGTTACTTAAATTAGAAAAGTAAATAGCTCTGGATAGCTTTTGCCCCTAACACATTGAAATATTAAATTGTTAGATTATTAAGTAAACTTTCTTACTATTAAAATTGTAGAGATGATAAGGTTAATTTAAAGATAATACTTTTTGTTATTGGTAAACTAAGACAATAAATATATTTTTTAAAATGCTGATTTTTTGAAGTAGGACGGTCATAGTGAGATGAAGGGACTACATAATATTTTATCCAATATATTATATCTTAGAATCTATTTTGTTATTAAAAAATGCCACAAACAAGGTAATATTGTTGGGCTTTTGACCTCTTACTAGCATAACTAATAACAATATCAGTAATAATAATAATAATAATAATAATAATAATAATAATAATAATAATAATAATAATAATAATAACAATAATAATTAATAAGTAAGTAAATAACCAATAGAAAATGTTATTCCAATGGAAGCACAACAATTAACAAACACGGATGTCCTTGCCACTTTGGGATTGCAACAACTATATAATGATTACTTGATGGTTAATCTTTTAGAATGGTTCATAAGAAAAACCTCGTACAAGGAAACTCCTAACAAAACCAAGAAAACCAAGAAACGAAAAACTTAATCATGGGAGTCATCACTGCAGAGTGGTGGCACAACTTCGACGCCGAGATGTCGTTACTTGGCTGCATGCTAGAAACTCACAAAATAGCCTCCATCGATACCGAGTTTCCTAGGCTGATCCGCAGCACACCCCGCAAAGCAGACGCGTTTGCGCGCTACGAGGATGTCAAGTCCAACGTTGCAAGATCCATTCTGATCCAAGTGGGCGTTACGTTATCCAACGACGAGGGTCACATAGCCGGGACCTGACAGTTCAACCTTGCTTGTGGTGATATGGTGGTGGATTATGTGAATTGTCTTCGCGGTCAATATGGGGGCGTTAAATTCGTAGAGGCGCCCTGGATGAGGCATGGTGTGCCCCACATGGTTTTTGTCGAGCAGTTTAGAGAGATGGCGCAAGAGTTCCATGGGGACGCTAGGTGGGTCACCTTCCATGGTTTATATGACCTGGCTCATTTGGTTCCCCTCTTCACCGGGCGGCCACTACCGGAGTCATTGTTTGATTTTGTTGTTCTAGTTGAGAGGTGGTTTGGTAGGGTCTTTGACATCAAGTCCATGGCTGGGCCCTACAGACATATGCTCGGGAACCCAGAATATTTAGGGCTTGAGAAACTAGCCACCATGGTTGGGGTTAACCGTGTGGGGAGAGCACACCAAGCAGGGTCTGATAGCTTAGTGACTGCACAGGTATTTAGCAGATTTATTACCATCTTTTGTAATTTGGAAAAGCCGACGCCTGTCGAGAGTGTCTTTCAGTTGGAGGGGTTCCTTTTTGGTGTTTCAATTCGAGTGGTTTGCCCTAGCAATAGATATCATGATCATCATGTGAACAATAATCTATCCACATTAGTCTCAAATATGTCCCATCTTATTATCAAGTAGTGAAATATTGTACTGATTATAATTAAAGAGTGCATTTTGATCAATTATTAACCATTGAGAATTATGATCAATTATCATAATTTCATGATATTGTGTTCATTAATATATGTGTTAATTGGGATGATATTTTGATTTTGCCTGCCTTGAATAATGAACAATAAATGTTGTGACCATTTGACGGATAATTATGAAAAACTGAACAAGTAATTTAAAAAATTACGAAGCTAGAATAAGTTACATGTGCTAGAACAAGTAGTTTAGACGGTCCATATAAGACTTATTACACATTGAATTCTATTATAAAAAGCAAGCATTGTAGTATTTGATCTGTTCTATTTTTGGGTCCATTATTAGCTTAGGCGGAGAATAACTCCAAATAAATGCTGTATGCTACTTACTAACGAAAACTATATTGTTCGTAAGTAGCCGATATAACTTCTTGACTTGTTAACCATAAAGTAATATTATGGTTAACACTTCCTCGATATAATATGTAGTTTTTGTGAGGGGAAAAAAAAAGATTTTGCATTTAATACAACGGGAAAACTTATACATGGTGACGAGCACAAATGTTTGTCTTAGAGATAGGAAAAAGGCAATTACAAGATAATAATACCAGGTTAATATGATTACAAATGTTTGTCTTAGAGATAGGAAAAAGACAATTACAAGATAATAATACCAAGTTAATATGATTCCAAGATTTCTCAATCTAGACTAGCACGCAAGCAAGGATACTCCGGAAAGATTTTAAATTTTTAAAGGAAATTTTTTGAAAATACCGTAAAATACAAATAGTACTTGTACAGCACAGGTAGCTTGGGCACACATTAAGGGTTGAGAAATTGTTATTAAAAATTATATACATACATACATATATACATATATATATATATATATATATATATATATATATATATATATATATATATATATATATATATATATATATATATATATATATATATATATATATATATATATATATATATATATATATATATATATATATATATATATATATATATATATATATATATATATATATATATATATATATATATATATATATATATATATATATATATATATATATATATGTATATGTATGTATGTATGTATGTTTGTATGCGCATGTGTGTGTGTGTGTGTATATATATATATAAAAGTATGTATGTATGTAGGTATATAGGGATGTAGGTACAGACACACACAATTACATGCAAATTTTCAAGACAATTTAAAAATAACGAATAATTTTTCTGTGAAAGCTATAGGGAGTTGACAATAATAATAATGTAATGTTATTTTTAAAATATCCATTTTATTATTTAAAAATTCAAATGTGATGCAATGCTTGGGTACATGCTCAAAAAAACATGCATGTTTGAAACTTCTTTTATGAAAAAAATTCCTTAATGGGGCAAAAAAAATATAGTACTGATAAAGTTTTCGCTACTTACCCCAATTCTTTTGAGTTAGGCTAAAATTCTCATTATTTTTTTATATCAACTTATTAACATGGGCCCAACAATTATTCAACGATACTTTTACTGTACCATTTACTTATTCAAAAATTTAATTCCGCAGCAATGCATGGATCTTAGCTAGTTGTTATTAAAAATTTTGTATACATGTCTTTAAAATTTTTACGGGGATTTGTAAAAGTCATAATTGTACTTATCAAATTACAGGAAATTTAAAAGTAGCATATGGTAAACAAATTTTTCCAAACTTAAAATAAGACATTGTAAAAAAATTCTTTGAATCCGCTAGTAACAAGAATAATCTGAAGTACATTTCATTGCTTAATAAATCAAAATATGCAAAAGATTATAAATAAATACCCTTGTCCAAATTTTCTTGTTTATGTTTTTTGCAAAACTTAAATACTCCTTCCCTTCCACAATAATTGTCATAGTTTATATTTTGATTTGTCCCAAAAAATTATCAGGCTTAGTTACTTAAATTAGACACATAAATAGCTCTGCATAGCTTTGCTTGTAGCAAATTGAAATATTAAATGGTTAGATAATTAAGTAAACTTTCTTACTATTAAAAATTGTAGAGATGATAAGATTAATTGAGATTTTTTTTTGGTTATGGATAAACTAAGACAATAAATACACTTTCTATTAACATATGTAATTTTTATCCAAAAGATATACCCTATAATCTATTTCGTTTTTTAAAAATTTCAAACTTTTTAATATTGTTGTGCTTTTGACCTCTTACTAGTATAACTGATAATAATATTAGTAATAATAATAATAATTAATAAATAAATAATTAACTAATAGAAAATAGTAACGTGTTGGGAGTACAACAATTAACAAACCGCGGATGTCCTTGCCACTTTGGGACTGCAACAACTATACAATGATCACTTTAGAATAGTTGCTGAGAGGTTTAGTGAGGTGGTGTATTATGTGAATTGTCTTCGCGGTAAATTATATAACGATCTGGGCTTGAATTGTTTCTCTCTCTATGTTTCCTCTCCTTTCACTTGAATTCTTTCTCTGAATTGGTTTTTGGGTCGATAAAAGCATCAAAGAAAGCTTTCTCATTTCTCGAATTTCAAATTTGTTGGATATTTCCATTTGCGTATCTTCATCGTCGTCTAATTTTGGGAATAATTCACTCTTCGAGTCCTGTAAATGCTTGGTGAATTCATCATCATATAGAAGGCTGTCAATTGGTTCTAGCTCTATTCACCGTCTTCATATTTCAACAGCCACCTAGACCACTGTTCGACCCATCCGTCGCCAGCCTGCCACCGTCGAGCCCCTCATTGGCTGGCCATCGTCACGCGACCACCACCAAATATCCCCTTCTGTTAGCCGTCTCTGTTTTTCTTCAGCAAGACAGGGCAGTAGCACAGCCTTTTAGCTGCCTCTACTGGGCTCCATCCGCCACCGTTGGTCGCCGAAAGCCACCGCCTGACGAGGTATAAGCACAACCACCACCACCACCACCACCACCACCACCACCACCACCACTACCTTTCACACCCCTCAATTTCACCCGTGGCCAAATTGGACTGTTAGGTGCACTTCCTTGTGCGCCTACCTTGCGTAAGTGGGTTTTGGTAAGTTGGTTTGTGCTACTTATTGTAATACCCCCAAAATACTAATGACATGATTTATGAAAAAAATGCAGCGGAAGACTTAATGGTAGAAGGCGCTACCGTCGTTCTGATAAGAACAAGGCTCATCGAAATCATTTAATCTTGCAACTCATGCTCACAATCACAATATCTATTAAAATGAAACACTCCAAGATCAAATTCCATAATAATTCAACTCCAATACAATCGAGTTAATCATACCATGTGCTAACTCGCACTATACACTACACAAATATATTGAAGATAGACCCAACTTGGCCTTGAGGTCGATCCCAACATTCGTTGACTTCCAAAAGAGCTTGTTAAATGGAGAAATATGTGATACTTTATCACCTAAAATGGAAAACAAGAAAACAATTCGAAAATATGCGCTAAAACTCAGTACATGCATTCCTGCATTGTAAAATGAGCGTGGAAATACTATTGATGGGTACCCGCCTTTGCAATCTATTTAGTTCGCAATAACAATAAAATGAAAGTAATATGAACTTAATTGCTCATTATTGTCTTAAATATGTGTATACCTGCCAATCCGATCAAAAGTTGGCCTGAAGCCGCGCGAGTAAATGATGGGCTGATGCCCTATAGATGATAATCGACAGGGTCACAAGTTAAATGATAAATCATTATATAAACTGATTCATTGATAAACTCATTAAGAGTTGTAACTTAATAAACATGTTGTGCCTTCTGAAGATACAGGCAATGGACGTACCTTGAGTCTGTAAAAATGTCATCTGACATGATAAATATGTTCTAACTTGATAACACTCATGCATAACAGGAAATGATAACTAGGCCTCGACTCTGTTTCATAAATATCATTGTAGGTATGTGTAGTCGGCAAATAATTCTTACTCACATAATTGAGTAAGTAAAAGTATGCGTAATAGAAATTGAGTAATTAAATGATATACATGACTTATGTATTTCAATATAACTTCAAAACTGAATTAATAAAAGTAATTAAATTCCATATAAAGTAAATAAAAGTAAAATATACCACAGTGATATAAATGAGATTACAAAGAAAAAGGTCTTGATGGTGACAAATGAGTGAATGGTTGTGGCCTTTTCTGAGATAGGTTGCTGATACGGGTTTAAGGCCCACTAATGTATAGCTTGGTTCAAGAGCAACAGTGAGTATACTAGACTGCCTTGATAAATACATTTTATACATTCTGAATTGAGTAAGTAATAAAGGTTATCTTGATTCAAAATAGCATAAACTGCAATAACTTGCATGATAAATATGGTTTCTGGGTCAAAAATTGTCCCTACTTTCTATATTTCATTCACAAGTCCATAAATACAGTTTTTCACCCCAAATAGATTATTAATCCCAATGAAAGCTATTAAGCTCTCCAAACTTGGTACTTTCTTTGTAATATCCATAAGTGATTCAAAACTCATAATTGAGCTCCCCAAATGCATGTTTCTCTTCATTTCTCTCATAAATCGGGCTGAAAATCCTAATAAAATCCATGAATATTCATTTCCCCCTTAAATAACCTTACTTGGCCTAAAATACACAAAATGAGTGCATGATTAATCTCACTCAATCTTTATTATTGCTCTTTACACAATTACTCAAAATGCTTTCGAAAATCACCAATCTCCAAATACTCAACCAAAATTCATCAAGTCTTATAGGAAGTTCAAAAATAATATGAAAAAGCCATAGGAAAATTTTTAGAATTTTTCTCCAAGCATACGCTACACAGAAATTACAATAACAGCCCAATTTGCACCAAAGCAAGTCAGTTCACTTAAAAAATTCATAACTTTCACCCTTGAGCTCAAATGGAGACCTAAAACCCAATATGGAAAGATTAAGAGGTCCTACAAAATTTAATTTACAACACAAAAAATGATTCCCATAATAGGGTTCCCAAAATGGGACTAAAATGCAAGTGTGTCAGTTTTAGTCTAACTTGCATAGTTCTCATAAAACACCTATAACTTTATCCACAGAACTCGGATTAAGGTGATTCAAAAGGAATTTGAAATCTAACAGTTGGGCCTATCTACCAACCAAAAATCATAATTTTTCAGTGTGCTGATAATTACCAGTTTAATCTCCTTTTTTTCTGCCATTTTTAGCCCTCACTGTTTTTGCTTTCTCCTCTTTTTTTCACATAAATCCTCACTTGAAATCATTCCAAATCGCCAAAAACATCATCATAATCATCAATCAGACTAAATATTACAAAATCATAAACAAAATGATATAAATCCATTACATCAAACTTAAGCTTGCATGACCATGGACAACCTCAACCCTTGCATACTTTTAAGCTTAACCAACAATTAAAATATCAAAATAATTCTTGTCTATATCAAGATAACATGATCCATAATCAAATCTAGCATAAAACCAAGAATCAAAACCAAAATCAACAAGATAGTGATAGAGTTACTGACTTCGAACTTGAATATATGAAGAAGGATGTGGTGTCTATCACTGTTGATGTATGTTTTTTAATGGAGGTTCGAAGGATAGATGAGTGGTCCTATTGTACCTATTGGCTACTTTCTTCATGTTTTGAAACAATTTAACTCAATTCCACCTCCCCAAAAAAAATACAACTGGTAGGGTTACTGTTAGGAATTAGAGCAAACTAATAGTGGAAGTGTTAGGATGAACAACGATATTCAAAAGCAAACAACGATAACAAGAACAATAAAGAAATAGATTTACATGGAAACTAAATGTGGGAAAATCCATGGACAGCGACGAGCAAAAACAATCCACTATGAGGGAGTGAGTATAATGCGATCACAATCACAACGAGTAATTCGATCAAGCAACCAGATTACAATCTCCGTTATAATCTCTCTCAAAAACACTCTCAACGTCTGTCATAAATTTAAGATAGTGGAAGCCGAATACTCTATAAGTATTTTTTACTGGTCTGGGATTCAGAGATGATTATTAGAGACTAGACAAGACCCTTTATATAGGGTTTAGAGGTATACGGATGCAAAAAACCCTAGGTGCAACCCTAGCCGTCAAGACGACGAAACCCTAGCTGTCACGGTCCGTAGCCCAAACTCCTTGAAGCCCATGGTGGATCTGTGGAGCTGATTTTGGGCCATTAAATCCAACAATCTCTACCTTGGACCAAAATCACCAGTACCAACTTTCGCGCACCATCATAGCAACTTGAAGGGTAATGGCCTGCAGGGTGGACCCCAAAGGGTATTTAAGCGATCCGACCATCGGTTAAGTTCAAGTGATACTTGAACTTAGCTCTGGGAGATGACTTGTATGAGCCTCTTTTCATATAATCTATCGTAGATGCCTGTAAGATATAGAGGCTTCCTTGCCTCAAACCCTTCAACAGCCCTTCACAACCTTCAAAACTCCATCTTCAGCTAAATATTTGCACCCCTTCGATTTAAGGGTTCCTAAAGGGATGAGGTTACGCTTCAAGTCAGAACGTGACGAACATTTGATAAAGTCTTGACAATACCATCATAGGTCTTGATTTTAACAGTATCAATTCCAGTTACATTATATTAGGCATTATTGCCCGTGTAAACAACAGTTGAGTCCAACTAGATCATATGTTAAAAATCAATCCTTATGAAAATACATATGATAGGTACATCCAGAATCAAGAATCCTATCATAATCGCTTCCCCTTTCAGTAGAGGTAGCAAACAAGACATCACCATTAGAATCAGATTCATCAAAGGAAGCTCCAGCAGGCCCATGAGAATTATCTTCTTCTTTCTTCCACTGGGTTTGCAGTTACCAACAGTTAACAATAATATGACCCAATTTACCATAGTAATTGCAGGTCTTACCCACTTGAGGATTTCTAGGCTTAGAACGGTTCTTACTCTTATTACCGTTCCCCTTTTCAGTTGTTTTATCCCTTACTACTAATCCCGCAGCAAAATCAGTATGAATATCAAGATCAAACTTCTCATTAGACAACAAGTTTGACTTAACGTCTTCAAACGATATAGTATCAGAATTACTATATAACATGATCTCCTTAAAGTGTTTATATGAAGGGGATAGAGACACAACTAACGGAATAGTCTTATCCTCATCCTCAATCTTCGCATCTAAACTTTCAAGATCAACTACAATCTAATTGAAATCATTTAGATGTTTTTGAATAGGAGTACCTTCTGCCATTCTGAAAGTGTATAACCTTTCCTTCAATCAGATCTTGTTGGCGAGACTCTTCGTCATATAGAGTTCCTCTAACCAAACCTAAAGACCCACTACAATTGTCTTATCAAGCACCTCTCGCAAGACATACAGTGCCAAACACAACTGTATGGTAGAAAGTGCCTTCAGCTCCAGTTCCTCCTATTGGTCGTCTGTCAAAGAATCACGCTTCTTCTTTTGCTGCTCCGCCCATTGTTCGTCTATCATCATACTGGGCTTCGTATAAGGTCCTGAAAGAACCTTCCATAACCCATGCTGGATGAGAACTGCTCTTATCTATACCTTCCAGAGATTAAACCTAATCTCCCCATCAAACTTCTGATATCAATCTTCATGATTGAAGACATCCTAAACTAGGGCTCTGATACCACTTGTTAGGAATTAGAGCAAACTAATAGCGAAAGTGTTAGAATGAACAATGATATTCAAAAGTAAATAACGATAACAAGAATAATAAAGAGCACAAATTTACGTGGAAACCCAATGCAAGAAAAACTATGAACGGCGATGAGCACAAATAATCCACTATGAGGGAGTGAGTACAATGCGATCACAATCACAACTAGTGATTCGATCAAGCAATTAGATTACAATCTCTTATAATCTCTCTCAAAAACACTCTTAACCTCTCTCACAAATCTAAGATAGTGGAAACAGAATACTCTATAAGTATTTCCTACTGGTCTGGGATTTAGGGATGATTATTAGAGCCTAGGGAAGATCCTTTATATAGAGTTTTGAGGTATAAGGATACAAAAAACCCTAGGAGCAGCCCTAGCCATCAAGGCGACAAAACCCTAGTGGCCACAGTCCGTAGCCCAAACTCCTTTGAATCAACTATAAGCTATTGTATTTGAGAATGTTCTTTCTATTCTCTCCATTGTCTCTCATCTACTTCCCCTCTCTTATTACTTTGGCACCACTTTTTTAAAGGTTTGAAGCACCCCTCACCGCTCTCTCTCCTCTCCATATAAGATAAAGTTTAACCTAGGCAATGATCGTGTTATTGTAATAGTATTTTTGTATGTTCTAAACATCATCTCTCTCTCTCTCTCTCTCTCTCTCTCTCACGCGCACACACACACACACATCATCATCATCATCATCACCACCACCATCATCATCATCTTCTTCTTCTCTCTACTTAGTAAACTTGAAAAATATTATATTATTGTAATCTAAAAGAAATAGAGTAAAGTAAGTCTCATGTGAAACATCATAATCATGATGATAAGATATTGGATGATAATTATCGACAATGTTACAAATAATTAAAATAGGAAAAATAAAATGCGAACTGAATTGCAAGTACTTCACGCCATGTGTAAAACTAAGTATTGTTTGTAGATGAATTTATTCCATTACACTTCCAAAACCTTTATAACTAAACATTGTAATGAAATTATTATCCCATTCCATTACACTAGCAATTGCATTATATGGTCGACTCAATTACATAGTGATTGCAGTACTTTCAACCAAAAGCTACATTAGTTGTTAAACTTCTATTACTTACGGTAAAATAATTTCATACATATTATCAATATTTCTTTATCTTTCTTTTCCTATGTGCTATAATAAATATAAATGATTTGGAAGGTTTATTTACTATGTTGGGTCTCCAGCCTCTCAGTTACATATCTCTTAGTTTATACAAGTGTATTCGCACAATTTAACATTTTGTGAATTGATTGTCTGGAGCAATTTATGCCTTCTTTTAAATTAGAAAAAGCATGTAATCAAAGGCTAAATTTCTAAATTTGTTCTTCAAAAACTATTTAATTGTTCATGTATGGAAAAAGAATCCATCCCAGTTTATCACATATCTTAAGTTCCATTGAATATTGAACTTTTCCATTTTCGTTAAATGTCCATGTAAGATGCCATTACTAATTTCCACCAACGTCTACATATAGTTCAACATTTTCAATCTACCCAATGCATAAGTATAAAATTTTTACATAATAATTATTGGTGTCATCCCATTTCATATATGCGTAGTTTAAATTTTGACTTCTTATTAACGACATAAAAAGCCATTTAGTTCCATAATATTATTGTGACTTTATAAGAGTGACGTATTCACCTGTATAGTCATGTACTGCATGAAATAACATGTCACGCTATCTATAAATCCAAAACTCTGAAAGTTTTAAAAAAATTGTTAATTGATGTCTCTTTTCTTATATGTAGAATTTAAATTGAAACTTTTTATGACATAACAAAACCTACTTTACTTCCATTGTTGCAAATTAATAAAAAAAAACATATTCTTAATATTATAATATTTGTCACACTAACATAATTACACAAATTCATTCCTTGTCCATGAACCCTAAAAAAAATAATTTCACACAACCTAAACTTTTCTTATATGTATAATTGAAATTGAGACTTTGATGTTAAATATAGCACACTTGCACAAAGAATATTATATTTGTAAAATATTAAAAGTTATGCATTCATCTATGTAATCGTGTACTAGAAGAAAAATGTCATGCAATCTATTAAATCCAACCAAAAATATGTATATTTAGTCGACATCACGTTTCTAACGTGTACAATTCAGATTGAAACTTTTTATGACACTAAACAAATATATACTTTAACATAATATGATGTTAACAACATTTACACGTTAAAACTAATTACTTATTAGACCTTCAATTGCATACTATAATGTTGTTTCACTCTTATTGCTATGGAAGACGCCATGTTAGCTGTTGAATTTACCTGAAATAGTTGTGATATAAAGAAGCTCAATTGAGTTCTAGGTGAATGTTGTTCACAAGAAGGTGCCCCAAAAGTTGATGATCCATGCTATATTACACAATGTCAATGATACGAGCTGTAAGCTAGATTATGTAACTTATCCTTACCACAACTAGGAAGGAACTCCACCACTAGAAGGTTTGAACATTGTTGGTTGTACATTGGAACTATGCTTCCATGTAGTGATTGTAATGCAATAATGTGGTATGATGAAATTGCTATGAGTCGAAGAAGTGGTCTAACTCCCTTTAATATCTGTTGCCATTATGGTCAAGTCCAATTGGATCATTTACCTACATTTCCACCTCTGCCAGATTCTTTATTTTAAAATAGAAACTTCATGGAGAATATACAAACTTATAACTCCTTGATGTCCTTTGTGTAAATAGGAGCATCTATTGGCCATTTTGTCATGGATGGATGTGGACCACACACATTTCACATAAGCGGTGAAAATTATCATCAAATTGGTCTTTATTGTCGCCAAAAGGACAACCACCAAGATTTATGCAACTTTATATACATGGCATGCATTTTGACTCTTGACATGGACTATATGCATTAAATAGAAGCAACAGTTCCGGTGCAGTTAGGCTATCTACTAGAGAATACTTATGACATATCTTGGATTAGGCCCAATCCCACCTAATTTGTGCTTTCAACTTAGAGTTTTCTCTCTCGCCCACCAAGTGTTCAATGAAACGCTTTAAAGAGCTTTTATTCATATTTTTAGGCGGTTGACTTATACTGAAAGCTGAAGTTATCGGGCCTGTGTGGGAGAGAGATTGGCCAGGATTTGGACATGAAAAGAGTCCCAATCCTAACTAGATCCAAGGGTTACTAAGCTTGTGATCTAATTAGGCTAACCCTGTGAAAACAGGTGGTTAGACTAATAAACTAGCCGATGACCCAGGAGAGAGGGCTTAGGTGGTTTTTGGTTGTGCAACTTACCATCTCTAGTTGTTGGTATAGGTTAGGTAGGTTAGGGACTCCTCTTAACTACTTGAATCATCAATTGGTCAAATCACAATCCGAAGCCTCTTCTTTTTTGTTTGTTAGCTTTATCTAGCTTGCCTTTCATTCTCTTTTCATTTAGCCTAGATTAAAACACTCGACCAAACTCCGATACTTGAAACCTAACTCCTCGTGGACGATACCCCAAGTATTCGGCAATAAAACTTGCACTTGAGGTTATGAATATTAAATCTTTAACTCTTCCAATCAATAATTTTATCAGTTGCCTCATTTAGAATAGCTGCATTACTACTTCCATTTGGAAAAACCCCTTATTCCATGTTCAAGATCCCTGTTAATCTTACAACAACAACTTATTGTTCATTCTTAAAGCATTCTGAGTTGGCTGAATTGATTCAGCAAGCATAATTGATTATACAGGATGGGGCTCCTATGACACATTGTTTTGTGTTGGACATCATTTCAAAAACTTGTTATGTATAAATATTGTAAGTGTACAGTGTAGCTGTGGCTAGCAACCAGTAAGTATAGGTCGTATCCACAGGGAACTAGCTTTAAACTACCAGAACTAATCAATCTACTCTATCTAGGCAAGTCAAAGTTGTAGGTTTGAATATAAACTAAAAGAATGATAACAACTAAAGAATTGAATAAGATAGTAGAATAGTCAAACATTTAGGTTAAAATTAACAGCACGATTATGCTAGTGAATCAATTACTAATCCCATTGGACAAACCCAAGCATGCATTATGAGTAGATAGATCGTCAATTGGGTCCATCTCCTCCCTCTCTCAAGGGTCGAAAGCTATTCCTAGAACTATAGTCACATATTCTCATGGGACTAAAAATTAGAAGGTTACAAGGTCTACTATCTCGAATCCTAATTGGAACCTCAATTATTTTCATATTAAAATCCTTATTGTCCACTAAGTCACGCTAGGTAAAGATTTCATCTTTCAACACTCCCCTAAATCCTGATAACAATGGATGAATGCTCTCTCAAGTAATTCATCGAACATGTGGTGTGCATAGTAGAAATCATAAACATAAACAGTGCAAAAGTATAGGTTTGGGGCTAAATCATGATTCAACTACACATAATTGGCGTCAATCTGAACCCAAGTTGGAAAATTTAGCCTAGAATCATATTTATAACAACAATCACAAACAGTCCAATAAACATGATAAATGCAAAACCCTAGAATAATAATGATGAGAGAAGAGAGAATAACGAAGTGAATGAACTTGAATCAATTGTGCAAGGAAAACTAGAATAATCTTCAATGCTAACAATTCAATCCAAAAGGATTGGGAAACTCTCCTAACAAAACCCTAGAGTTCACCTAAGAAAAGTGTTATCTAAGGAAAAGATAAGATGTATTCAAAACAGCCCCTGAAAAACAATTAAGTCGCGGAAATTAGAGGGTGGCGTGGCCGTGCCACCTGGCACGAGGTACCCATGCTAGGTCTTTGGTCATGCTCGCTAAAATCTTGGACATGGCATGGGCGCGCTAGGCAACATAGGCTACCCATGACAAATAACTAGGATTCCCTTGAAATTTCAACCAACCTTTTCTTTGACTTGAAACTAATCTCCTTAGCGCTCCTTTCTACCAACATTAGCAGATTTCTCGCTTTCTCAGCAGAAACTCCTGAAAATATGAAAAACCATTAAATGAGCATAATTCAAACCAAAGGAGGCCAACTTGACCCTTTCTCATCAAGATCAAACAAGAACAATGGAAAAAGGGGTCAACTATGGGCTAAAATGAGGTCAAGATAGAGGTTTATCAATCGTACGTCAAGGGATATTTTTGATCAACAAATTGTGCCTTTTGGATGGAAGTTAATGTTATTTGGTGGAGATTCTAGGCAAATACTTCTGATCGTCACCAAGGGAAGTAGAACAGATATAATTGCAGCATCATTGTCTCGATTAAATTTTTGGCCTCATTTTCGTGTCATGCATCTGAAGATTAATATGTAATTGAGGGATTCAAATTTAAGTAACCTTGAATATCAATGCTTACGAGATTTTGCGAATTGGGTCTTGAATATTGGTACTAGAAGTTTGTAGGAGATTTTATTACATTCAGGAAATGAACCCAATTGGATAGAGATTCCATCATAATTCCTTATACCTAATAAAAGTCAAGGATTGAGGAAGTTAATATAGAAATTTTCTCGAATTTGTCTACCTGGTACAATGATGGATTCTACATGCAATACCATTGCATACTGGCTCCTGCAAATAATGATTTTGATCCATTGAACTTGCAGATGTTAGCTATGCTTCCTGGTAAGTCTCACACTTACTTGAGTTCATATACACTTTACGCCAGTGGTGACCATCTTGATATAAATGATATCAACCCGCCTGAGAATTACATGACTTTAATATTTCAGGCTTGCACAATCATGAAATTGCATTGCAAGTCGGACCCTTATAGCAAATGTGAGGAATCTTGATCCATCTTTAAGGCTATGTAATGGGACATGCCTAATCATTAAGCAACTTAGGCAAAAGGTTCTTGAAGCATGAATAATTACAGGTCAAAATATTCGACAAAAGGTGCTCATTCCATGTGTCAATCCCATGTCGTCAACAAAGGAGACGCAATTTGCTTTCTAGCATAGGCAAATCCCTATCAAATTGGCTTTTTCCATGACCATCAACAAAAGGCAAGGGAAGACATTAAACTATGTTGGAGTATATCTTCCCAAGCCACCGTTCTACCATGACCAATTTTACGTTGCAATATCATGTGTCACCTCGCTATTGGGGTTACGGTTCTTGATTGAGAACAATAACAATGCAACTAATAATGCTACAAAAAATATTGTCTGCAAGGAAGTCTTTTATGATATTCCCACTCTGCGGTAATAAACCACTTGCAGTATATTTCTTTTCAATTGTAAAGCTTTTAATCAAATATCGTGCCCAGATATTTGCAGTATATTTCTTTTCACCACTAACCCCAGTTTTTTTTTTTTTTTTTAGTTGGAAAAAATCTTCATTATTTTTTTATGTTAATGAATTAAGGTCGACCTAACAATTATTCAATAATACTTTCAAAGAACTGTTGCATATTCAAAAACTTAATTATGAGGCGACGCATGGGTCCTAACTTGTTTTCTTATAAGAACATGAATGTCTTGGCCGAAGTTGTCTTAAATCGACTTAAAAATTAGTAATATCAAGTGTTAAATAAGTAAGAGATCATTAAATTTAATAGTGCAAAATGTTAGTAATGATATCTTAAATATAAAGTTATTAAGATATTTGTTAGACATGGTACTCATATGCATGAGGTTTGCATTTCAATGTGTTCATTAGCTTGTGAATGAGGTTTGCATTGCAACGTGTTCATTAGCTTGTGAATGAGCCAAGCTGACAATCATTATAATTGTTAGACATGGTACTCATATGCATTAATTATGGGACAAATACATTTTTTTATTATTAGCAAGTCAATGACTAGGTTCAGAGTGCAACCACAACATCAAAAATCAACTACAAGTTACATGAAAAACATACCAAATACAAAATTAGAACACACCTACCATGGAAACATATTTGTAAATGTAAATACAATTGACAACTAGAGGCAACATTTCCACATTACTCCACTATTCCAAGCTTTTGAAGCAACTAAACTTTTACATTTCTTACCTGCTAGCGCTTGCAATTCTCTAATTTGTTGCACTACTTAGTGTATCATTCCATCTGCAGTTTGAGAGCAATCCCAAGAAATAAAACTACGTGAACAACATCACAAATTTATCAACACTAGCTAAGCAAAACATGAACATCCTCAGCACTAGCAAACACTGACAGCGATATCACAACAACTCGGCTTTAGTACTATAATTCACTACAAAGAAAATGTCATGCTTCCACTTTTATTTAACCGCACATGAATAAGTGTAGTAGCAAAATAACAAAAAATGAGCTCCTGGAGCTATTTCCACACATTATAAGTGAGGAAAAATATAATCACTCTTATAAGCATGATAGTGACTAGTTAAGTTATGCCCACGTATATTAAGCATAGAGATTTGTGTCTTGTGAATAGGCACACTTAGCACGAATATTAAGTGTGGTAGCTATTTTTATATTTCCAAAATTGATTTTATGTTTCACTGTGAAATGGGAGTTATACTTTTGGCCTGCCAATACATATCATCGATCGAAACGATTAGAATAGTGGGATGGGGAAGGACAGAGCGACGTGAAGGACTATGGTTTTTTCTTTAGGAGGGGTGAGTTTTCCTGAAGCAAAAAAGGGGGAAGCTTCATTAAAAATCTGGAGGGGATGGGGGTAGAGAGCGTGATAAAAATTTGAATTTGGAGGTATTTAATGTGAGAATGGAATTTATGTATGACATCTTTGAAATTGCTATATATTTCATTTATAGTTGTGTTGATCTATGTTAAATACGCTTTCTGTACTAAATGTAATGAATATGCAAGGGAGTAGTTTAAATCCTTGTGTTTAAATATGGATTCAAAATATTATCATAATTATAGAGGGTAAGGAAAGTAACTGTTTTTGCCAACACTGCCACTTTTTGTCATTCTTGACTCATCAGTAGTTAGTTCAATTGTTGTCATATTGTCCTCTATTGTTATTGATGTATCTTTCTCTATGGAGGTTGGAAGGATGGGGGAGTGGTCCTATTGTACATATTGGCTACTTTCTTCATGTTTTGAAACAATTTAACTCAATCCCCCCTCCTAAAGAAACATACAATAGGTAGGGTTACAATTGCATTTTATAAGCCTCCTTTTCATTTACATATAGTTCTTCGGTTGCATCATATGGGCTTTTCTATCCTATAGACAATATTGTTCTATATATATTTTAGAAGAAGAATTGAAAAGAAAATTATATGTTGATTCCTTTTTTTTAAACGCACTGAGTAACAACAATTAAGAGTATAAAATTAGTTAGTGTATTCGGTAACAATTTTAAAAAGTTGTTAATAAATATACTTTGATGGTTTGTCACCTGAATTAAAGCGAATTGTATAATTCTTCTGATGTATTTATTAGAAAGACTATTTGCTTATTGTAATGAGCTTGCATCCTATACGTACCACATTTTTTTCATTCCTTGATGCCACTTTTACCGGTAATCCTATATCCTAATGTTGGTCTAAGCTGCTAATCTGTGTTTGCCATCTATATGAACTTTTTTAATTTGTACATGTGTTTATTTAGTTCTTATTACCCTCTATTTTTTAGATATCAAGAAGCAGGATTGTTCAGTTCAATATACGGCGACACACAATTGCTATCATATTGTCCTCGATTATTGTTCATGTATCTTGCTCGATTGGGGTTGGGGGATGGGCGAGTGACACCATTATACATATGTGCTGCTTTCTTCATGTAATGAGCTTGCAGCCTGCATGCATTATAGTTTTTCATTCCTTGATGCCACTTTTACCTATCTATCCTATGTCCTAAAGTTGGTCTAAGTTGTTAATTTGAGTTTGACTTCTATATGGAGTTTTTTGTTTTTTTTAAATGTGTTGTGCATTTATTTATTTCTTACCTACTTCCAGTTTAGAGATGTGGAAAAGCAAGATCATTTGGTTCAATATATGGCAAAGACATATAATTGAGAGTGTCTCCCTCATTCTTGAAAAGTCAAAAATGTTGATTTAATTTTTTGAAAATAAATTGAAAAATCGAGCTTATAAAAGACGCTAGAGGTATGATTTTACTGTTGTCAAAATGAAATATAGTACTATGTATAATTATTTCTAGATAAATCAATCATCGAAAAAATGACTGATTTTACTGTGATAAAATTAAGATTAATAGATACATTGCTTCATTTAATACTTGTATTTTCTTAGCATTAGGAGTATTAGTATATCTAATTTTCTCTAATACTAGACCCTTCACATATATTTTTGTTAGGCAATAAATTGCCGTATTTTACGTGTCTCTTTCACCCACTTTTAGCTCGTATAATAACTTAATTTTTAGGATTTTTACTTGTTTCATTTATGTTTTGTAAGAAATAACTTCAAATGGAGCAAGTACCACGAAAAGGAGCGAAGACAGATAAAAATAGCGAAAGCAGGCAAGAAAGGGATGATGGGGGGGCCAACCCACTGTGCCGCAAAAATGGCACAGTGGTGCTGTGCCGCCCTGGCACGGTCGTGCCCCTCCCCCGTCGCTTGCTCACCCGATTTTCTACTTAAGCCTCCTTCGACGTTTTTGCTCGAGACGTCCTTGGGGCTCTCCTTTAGCGACTTTTTGGGAGTTTTTAGATTAGGATTAGCCAATAAAAATTCCATTAGGGAATTAGATTAGGATTTGTCTCTGGTTGTTTAGATTCAAACTTGTGGATTCTCAAGTTCATTCTATCAACATAAGTTTTCTCTTCTCTTCCTCTCTTTATTTTGTATGTTTATGTTCATGTTTTGACTTATATGCTTTTCTAATGTTTATAGATTATAATTGTGAATTTGCATTGTGATTAGCGTTGTGATGGCCAATTGATTGTTGTTAGACCTTTGCCCCTCTTGTTCATGCTAGAATTTAAGGTTTTCTCTTACGCCGACCATGAGTTCGATGAAATGCTTGAAAGAGCTTTCATCTGTGTTTTGGGGCAATTGACTTATGCTAAAAGGTGAGGTTGATTGTCTAGTCTAGGTAGAGTGAATGACTGGGATTAGGACATGAAAGTAGTCTCGTCGCTAGGTAGGTTAAGGTTGTCAACCTAGTATTTTAGTCGAACTAATTCCATGAAAGTATATAGTTAGAACAACTAGACTAGTCTATTGACCCTTGAGAGAAGGCTTGGGTGGCCTCAATGATACAACCGATCAACCTCGAATACTAGCATCACTTGGGAAGGTGATGGTTTAACTTGATCAGCTCGTTTATCTCATGTTTAATCATAATCGCAGTCCTTTGGTTATTTTAGTAGTTTAGTTCTATTTTCTATTTCTTTAGTTTTGCCTAACTTGAGACGCTTTAGTTAGCTCTTGCATTTGAAAACCCAACTCTTTGCGGACGACACCTCGAGTACTCAACGATGCACCTTACACTTGGAGTTTATAAATATTAAAATTTTTTCCTAACAAGTTTTTGACACCGTTGTTGGGGGGTTGGTACTTTCCAATATTAGAGCTTACTTGGGCATTTGAGACTAGGCTTTTATTTTGAAAAAAAAAATTGAAAATTGAAAAAAAATATCCTTTTCCCATTTTCCTCAATATGGGCATGAATTGTTTAGGAGATACTATGATAGTGGCATACTTTTCTTGCTCATTGTGATTTTTATTTAGAAAAGTGGGAAGTTTAGAATATAGTTTATGAGGGTATGAACTGTGAGACCCGTACTCTTTTAGAGTATTCAGATTTTTGTGCTAAAAATGTTGATGAGGCTTGGGATTTTCTTGATTGGTGGCTCAGGACACTTATGAATACGAGATTAGTTGTAGTAATTCATACATCCCACCCCCTTGTATCCCTGATTATGCTCCTCCTATGTGCGAAATTTGCCATTGTTCTGATCATGATAGTAATTCTTGTCCCTATTATATTTCTAATGAGGGCTTTGCTAGACTTAGCAATATGATAGAGATAATGAATGAGCAACAAATTGAGTTTGCTAATAAAATGCAGGAGTATGACCTATCACTTAAGACTAACCTTAGTTCTAGTTCTCCTAGACTTGATGTTAATTTGTGTGATGATGGTGTGCCTTTCCCTCCTCTAGAGTCTCTAGAAGAAGTACTCGACCCTCTCTTGACTACTTTACTCATAGTTGCTCCATCCTTTCCTAATATCCTTAGGGACAACACTGTATTTGTTATGAGCTTTCTTGGTGCACCTTCCCCTTTAGCTCAGTCAACAGATTTCGAGGTAGGTGAGACCTTTGGTGTAAGCGCTAGTGTTGAGGAGGATGATACTTGGTTTGAGTTAGGTGACATTTTTATTGAGGAGTATGATCTTTATGAAACTCCCATAAGGACTTCATGTGTGGATATTCTGTTTGTGGAGCCAGCTAATCCTAATTTTGTTGATAATATATCCCCGAAGCCTCTTGATGCATTCCATGCTTCTTCTTCCTGCTCATCACCCTCACCTTCCCTTGAGTGTTGTGATATGTTACTTATTGATTTTTATGCCATACTTGAGGCAAATGAGGTTAACTGTTCTGAGTGCCCAGGTACTTTTAGGGGGTACAACCCTTCCCTTGCTCCTTATCATCTATTCCTAGAGTACATGCTTGGAAAAATCATATTGGCTAGTGTATTCGATTATTCATCTGATTTTTCCAAGGCATTCGCTATGTTTAGGAGAGCACTTATTCTTATACGTGTATTCATATTTGTGTGCTCTTACTTACATTCATCTGAGTTGCATGCTCAGGTGTTCAATAAGCTCTTACGAGCTTTGACTACATCCAAGTGGACAGCTTGAGTCTTGAGGGATAAGGATTGGCTGATGCTCCTTAAGCCCTTGTGGTATAGTTTGGGTATATTCAACGCCCGACCTAGTGTACTCATTCTAACTCTTCTGCCTTCTTTTTGTTTTCTTTCTTTTTCTTTTTGTTTAATTATGGATAGTAGGTTGTGTTTTTGCTGGTGATCATCTTGAGGAGAAATTTGGGATGTTGTTAAGCCATTGATGGTTATGATCACCATTTTTGTATTTTTGTGGATATTTATGTGTTGTGATTGGTGGTGTTGTTGGATTGGTATATATTTGTTTTTGATGGTGTTAGTTTTGTTATATATGTGTGGCTTTGTTGTTGATTAGGTGAGATTGTGGTTTTAGGTAAGTGTGTCAGCTTGTATATATATGTTTCCATTGAGTCTTTTTGTGGGTTTTGTTTTGTTTTGTGTGTCTTATGTGTGTGATTTTGTTTTTGTGTGTTTTTATGGTGGTAGTGACTCCTTACCTCCCAATGAAGACATTGTGAGATCTAAGTGTGGGGGAGGAGATGCTACGCTTCAATCTTTGGAAAAAAGAAAAGAGAGGAAATTTTTCAAAAACCCAATAAGATTTTATATTTCGGACATGTTTTTGAGGGGCTTGCACTATTTTGACTGACTTTAATCCCTTGCACCTTAGCTATTAGCTTGTACATAAGTAAGTTGTTCATGATAGATCTTTGTCTAAAGTGTATCATTCTTGGTCCCAATTCTAACCCCAACAGTCTGTTATAGCTGTGTAATCCAATCCTCATGTACACTTCATCATTATCTTAGGGTCTTAGTCTTTCGTGATTAACTCTCCCTCCTGTTTTTGACACGATTACTTTAATATTTGTCTGCATTCAAAAAAAATGAAAAAAAAGGAGAAGAAGAAAAACATAAAATAAGGAATGACCATTATCCCTTTGAGACATGCGCTACTGGGCATTACCTTTTAAGACAATCCTGCTGCTGGGTGTTATCCTTTAAGACAATACTGCTGTTGGGAAAGCTTGCTTCCTGTGTTAACAAGCCAATAATGTAGCATGTGTTAGTCAGCTGGGAACGACTTTGATTTCGGTAAGCTTAAGTCCTAAGATGATGATACACTTACACACTAAGCACTAGGATGGATTCCAAGTTTTGACGCACAGTGGGGTGAAATGTTGGTGCTTTGACGTCATGTATGTGGATAGAGAGTCTTGATATGTACACTTTGTTTATATACAGGCTAATATCTTTGTTTCATTGGTGATTCTGTTGGTTAGGATGTGTACAGTCTTCCCCTTGTATAGATATTTGTGCCTTCTTTGTATATCTATTTTGTTTTCTTTGTTTTCCTTTCTCCTTTTCCACTTGCTTTCCTTTTCAAGATTTTGTCAGTATATCTTCTGCAAACCCTCACGAGACTTTACTCGTCCACTTAAGGAAAACAAGGGGTTCAAAGGGCTTGTTCTGTACGGTAAACGCAACTATGATTTCTACGAAAGTGAGTTGGGTTCTTAAGTTAGTTTTTCTTTTGTTTTGCTCAAGGATGAGAAAAAGATAGGTGTGGGGGTATTTGTTGGGTAATAAATTATCGTATTTTATGTGCCTCTTTCACCCCCTTTTAACTCGTATAGTAACTTAATCTTTAGGATTTTTACTTGTTTTATTTATGTTTTGTAGGAAATAAGTTCAAATGGAGCAAGTACCATGAAAAGGAGCGAAGACAGACAAAAACAGTAAAAGCAGGCAAGAAAGGGATGACCGGGAGGCCAAATCACCGCACTAGAAAAATGACACGGTGGTGCAGTGCCATGTGGCATGGTGGGGCCATTCCACTTGGCATGGTCGTGCCCTTCCCCTGTCGCCCGCTCGCTCGATTTTCTATTTAAGCCTACTTCGATGTTTTTGTTCGGGACCTCCACGGGGCTCTCCTTTAGCGACTCTTTGGGAGTTTTTAGGTTAGGATTAGCTAATAAAATCCCAATGGGGAACTAGATTAGGATTTGTCTCTGGTTGTTTGGATTCAAACTAGTGGATTCTCAAGTTCATTCAATCAACATAAGTTTTCTCTTCTCTTCCTCTCTTTATTTTGCATGTTTATGTTCATGTTTTGGTTTATGTGCTTTTGTAAAGTTTATAGATTATAATTGTGAATTTGCATTGTGATTAGCCTTGTGATGGCCAATTGATTGTTGTTAGACCTTTGCCCCTCTTGTTCAAGCTAGAATTTAAGGTTTTCTCTCACGCCGGCCATGTGTTCGATGAAATGCTTGAAAGAGCTTTCGTCTGTATTTTGGGGCAACTGACTTACGCTGAAAGGTGAGGTTGATTGTCTAGTATGGGTAGAGTGAATGGCTGGGATTGGGACATGAAAGTAGTCTCATCGCTAGCTAGGTCAAGGATTGTCAACCTAGGAGTTTAGTTGAACTAATCACATGAAAATAGATTGTTAGAACAACTAGACTAGCCTATTGACCCTTGAGAGAGGGCTTGGGTGGCCTCAATAATGCAATCGATTAACCTCGAATACTAGGATAACTTGGGAAGGTGGGGTTTAACTTGATCAGCTCATTTATCTCAGGTTTAATCATAATCGTAGTCCTTTGGTTGTTTTAGCAGTTTAGTTCTATTTTCTATTTCTTTAGTTTTGCCTAGCTTGAGACACTCTAGTTAGCTCTGATACTTGAAAACCTAAGTCTCTAGGGACGACAGCCCGACTACTCAACGATGCACTTGCACTTGGGGTTTATAAATTTTAATACCTTTTCCTTAACAATTTATCAAGGGATGCCGAACTTCAGTAAAACTTTGATTTTGAGTTCGACCAATAATGCTACAAGTGCTGATTGCTGGTGTCGTGGAAGTGCAATTCACTTGTGCTGGAACCTTGATAAATTATATTATTTTCGATCATCATATTTATTTGCGGATGATTCAGTTGATGTTTCTGGATTAATTATGTAAGGCATGCATACTATTTAGGTGGAATAGTTAATTTACAATACTATTACTTGTTAAACTTCTATTACTTATGGTAAAATAAGTTTATACGTATTATGAATATCTCTGTCTTTCTTTTCCTATGTGCTATAATAAATATAAATGATTTGGAGGGTTTATTTACTGTGTTGGTTCTCCAGCCTCTCAGTTATATATCTCTTAGTTTATATAAGTATATTGACACAATATAAAATTTTGTGAATTGATTGTCTGGAGCAATTTGTGCCTTCTTTTAAATTAGAAAAAGCATGTAATCAAAGGCTAGATTTTCAAATTTGTTCTTCAAAAACTATTTAATTGTTCATGTATGGAAAAAGAATCCATCCCAGTTTATCACATTTCTTATGTTCTATTGAATATTGAACTTTTTCATTTTCGTTAAATGTCCACATAAAATACCATTACTAATTTCCACCAACATCTACATATAGTTTGACATTTTCAATCTACCGAATGCATAAGTATAAAATTTTTACGTAATAATTATTGGTGTCATCCCATTTCGTATATGTGTACCTTACATTTCGACTTCTTATTAACGACATAAAAAGCCATTGAGTTCCATAATATTATTGTGACTTTATAAGAGTGACGTATTCACCTGTATAGTCATGTACTACGTGAAATAACATGTCACACTATTTATAGATCCAAAACTATGAAAATTTTAAAAAAAATGTTAACTGATGTCTCTTTTCTTATATGTACAATTTAAATTGAAACTTTTTATGACATAACAAAACGTACTTTACTTCCACAGTACACTCATTGCAAATTAATAAAAAAATAATATATTCTTAATATTATAATATTCGTGACACTAACATAATTACGCAAATTCATTCCAAGTCCATGAACCCTAAAAAAATAATTTTACACAACCTGATCTTTTCTTATGTGTATAATTGAAATTGAAACTTTGATGTAAAGTATAGCACACTTATCACCAAGAATATTATATTTCTAAAATACTAAAAAGTTATGCATTCATCTATGTAATCGTGTACTAGAAGAAACATGTCATGCAATCTATTAAATCCAACAAAAAATATGTATATATTAACCGATATCACTTTTCTAACATGTACAATTCAGATTGAAGCTTTTTATAACACCAAAAAAATATATACTTTAACATAATATGATGTTAAGATCATCTAAATGTTAAAACTAATTACTCATTAGACCTTCAATTGCATACTATAATATTGCTTCATTCTTACCACTATGGGTGATGCCATGTTAGTTGTTGAATCTACCTGAAAGCAGTTGCAATATAAAGAAGCCCAATTAAGTGCTAGGTGAATGTTGTTCACAAGAAGGTGCCCCAATCGTTAATAATCTATACTATATTGCACAATGTCAACGATACAAGGAGTAAGCTACATTATGGAACTCATCCTTGTCGTAACTAGGAACGAACTCCACTCCTAGATGGTTTGAACATTGTTGGTCGTTCACTGGAACCATGCTTACATTTAATGATCGTAATGCACTGATGTGGAATGATGAAACAGCTATGAGTCGAAGAAGTGGTCCAACTCCCTTTGATGTCTGTTGCTATTACGGTCAAGTCCAATTGGATCCTTTACCTACACCCCCACCTCTACTGGATTCTTTATTTAATAATAGAAATTTCATGGAGAATATGCAAACTTAACTATATGATGTCCTTTGTGTAAATAGGAGCATCTATTAACCATTTTATCATGGATGGACGTCAACCTTACACATTTCGTGTAAGGGGTGAAAATTATTATCAAATTGATCTTTACTATCGCCAGAAGACAACCACCAAGATTTATTAACTTTATATATATGGCATGCATTTTGACTCTTGACATAGACTATATGCATTAAACAAAAACAATAGTTCCAGTGGAGTTAGGCTATCTACTATAGAATACTTACGACATATCTCGGAAGAGGTGCAATCCCACCTAATTTGTTCTTTCAACTTAGAGTTTTCTATCTCGCCAGCTAAGTGTTCAATGAAATGCTTTAAAGTGCTTTCATTTGTATTTTTTGGCAGTTGACTTATGCTGAAAGCCGAAGTTAATTGGCTAATGTGAGAGGATTGGCCAAGATTTGGACATGGAAATAGTCTCGATCCTAACTAGATCCGCGGGTTGCTAATCTTGTGATCTAATTAGGCTAACCCTATGAAAATAGGTGGTTAGACTAATTAGACTAGTCCACGACCCTTGAGAGAGGACTTGGGTGGTTTTCGGTTGTGCAACTTACCATCTCCAGTTGTTGGTATAGGTTTGGTAGGTTAGGCACTCGTCTTAACTACTTGAATCATCAATTGATCAAATCACAATCCGAAGCCTCTTATTTTGTGTTTGTTAGCTTTATTTAGCCTACCTTTCATTTTCTTTTCATTTAGCCTAGATTAAAAGATATGACCAAACTTTAGTACTTGAAACCTAACTCCCTGTGGACAATGCCCCAAGTACTCGGCAATAAAACTTACACTTAAGGTTATAAATATTAAATCTTCAATTCTTCCTATCAATAATTTTATCAGTTGCATCATCTAGAGTAGTTGCATTACTACTTCCACATGGCGAAACCCCTTATTCCATGTTCAAGATCCCGGTTAATCTTACAACAACAACTTATTGTTCACCCTTAAAGCATTCTGAGTTGGCTGAATTGATTCGGTAGGCATCATTGATTATACAAGATGGGGCTCCTATAACACATTGTTTTATGTTGGAGATCATTCCAAAAACTTGTTATGTACAAATACAGCAAGTGCACGGTGTAGCCATAGCTAGCAACCGGCAAGTACGGATCGTTTCCATAGGGAACTTGCTTTAAACTACTAGAACTAACCAATCTACTCAATCTAGGCAATTCAAAGTTTTAGGTTTGGATATAAACTAAAAAAATGATAACAACTAAAGAATTGAATAAGATAGCAGAATAGTCAAGCACCTAGGTTGGAATTAACGATACGATTATGCTAGCGAATCAATTACTAACCCCATCGAACAAGCCCAAGCATGCATTATGAGTGGATAGATTGTCAATTAGGTTCATCTCCTCCCCCTCTCCAGGGTCGAAGACTATTCCTATAACTATAGTCACCTATTCTCATTGGACTAAAAATTAGAGGGTTACAAGGTTTACAATCTTAAATCCCAATTAGAATCTTAATTATTTTCATATTAAAATCCTAATTGTCTACTAAGTCACGCTAGGTAAAGGTTTCGTCTTTCAATGCTCCCCTAAATCCTTATAACAATGGATGAAGGCTCTCTCAAGTAATTCATCGAACATATGGTGTGCATAGTAGAAATTATAAACATAAACAAGGGGAAAGTAAAGGTTTGGGGCCAAATCATGATTCAACTACACCTAATTGACGTCAATCCCAATCTAAGTTGGGAAATTTAGCGTAGAATTTTATATTTATAACAACAATCACAAATAGTTCAATAAACATGGTAAATGCAAAACCCTAGAATAACCACGATGAGAGAAGAGAGACTAATTAAGAGAATGAAATTATGCGAGGAAAAGTAGAATAATCTTCAATACTAACAATTCAATTCAAAAGTATTGAGAAACTCTCCTAACAAAACCCAAGCGGTCGCGTAAGAAAAGTGCTATCTAAGGAAACGAGAAGATGTCTTCAAAATAGCCCTTGAAATAACAATTAAGTTGCGGAAATTAGAGGGTCACAGCCACCTGGCACGGGGTACCCATGCCGTATCTCTGGTCATGCTCACTGAAATCTTGGACATGGCACAGGCACGCTAGGCGGTATGGGGTACCCATGCCAAATAACTGGGATTCCCTTGAAACTTCAACCCACCTCTTCTTTGACTTGAAACTGATCTCCTTGGCCCTCCTTTCTACTAACATCATCAGATTTCTCGTTTTCTCAGCAGAAACTACTGAAAATACGAAAAACCATTACATGAGCGTAATTCAAACCAAAGGAGGCCAACTTGACCCTTTCTCATTAACATCAAACATGAACAATGGAAAAAGGGGTCAACTAGGAGCTAAAATAAGGTCAAGATAGAGGTTTATCAATCGTACATAAAGGGATATTTCTGATCAAGAAAATATGCCTTTTGTATGAAAGTTAATGTTATCTGATGGAAATTCTAGACAAATACTTCTGGTCGTCATAAAGGGAAGTAGAACAAATATAGTTATAGTATCATTGTCTCGATCAAACTTTTGGCCTCATTGTTGTGTCATGCATCTCAAGATTAATAGGTGACTGAGGGATTCAAATTTAAGTAACCTTGAATATAATGCTTGTGAGATTTTACGAATTGGGTCTTGAATTAAAATTTATACTAGTGGCTTGTAGGAGATTTCATTACATTTAGGAAGTGAACCATGTTGGATAGTGATTCCATCATAATCCCTTATGTCTAATGACAGTCAAGGATTGAGGAAGTTAATACAGAAATTTGCCCTAATTTATCAATCAGGTACAATGATGGATCCTGCATGCAAGAGCGTTGCATACTAGCTCCTACAAATAATGATTTTGATTAATTAAACTTACAGATGTTAGCCATGCTTCCTCATAAGTCTCACACTTATTTGATTTCATATACACTTTATGCTAGTGGTGACCATCTCGATATAAATGATATCAACCCCCTTGAGAATTACATGACTTTAATATTTCAGGTTTGCTTAATCACGGAATTGCATTGAAAGTCGACACCCTTATAGTAAATGTGAGGAATCTTGATCCATTGATGAGGCTAGGTAATGGGACATGCCAAATCATTAAGCAACTTGGGCAAAAGGTTCTTGAAGCATGCATAATTACAGGATGAAATATTGGACAAAAGGTGCTTATTCCACGTGTCAACCCCATGTCATCAACAAAGGAGATGTCATTTGCTTTCAAGCGTAGGCAAATTCCTGATTAAATTGGGTTTTTCTATGACCATCAACAAAAGGCAACGACAGACATTAAACTATGTTGGAGTATATCTCCCCAAGCCAATGTTCTACCATGACCAATTTTATGTTTCAATATCATGTGTCACCTCGCCATTGGAGTTATGGTTCTTGATTGTGAACAATAACAACGTGCCTAATAATGCTGCAAAAAATACTGTCTACAAGAAAGTCTTCTATGATATCCCCACTCCGCCTTACTAAACCATTTGTAATATATTTCCTTTCAATTGTAAAGCTTTCAATCAAATATTGTGCCCAGACATTTGCAGTATATTTCTTTTCATCGTTGACCCCAGTTTTTTTTTTTAAGTTGGACAAAGTCTTCATTATTTTTTTATATTAAAGCATTGACATCGGCCTAACAATTATTCAATAATCCTTTCAAAGAACCACTGCTTATTTAAAAACTTAATTATAAGGCATGGGTCCTAACTTGTTTTCTTATAAAAATATGAATGTTTTGGCCGAAGTTGTCTTACGTCGATTTAAAAATTGGTAATATCGAGTATTAAATAATTAACAAATCATTAAATTTAATAGTGCAAAATGTCGATATCTTAAAAATAAAGTTATCAAGATATTTGTTAGACATGGTACTCATATGCATGAGGTTTGCATTGCAACATCGTCGTTAGCTTGTGAATGGGCCAAGCTGACAATCAATATAATTGTTAGACATGGTACTCATATGCATTAATTATAGGACAAATAATTTTTTTTTGATTATTAGTAAGTCAATGACTAGGTTCAGAGTGTAACTACAACTTCAAAAACCAACAGCAAGTTACATGAAAAAAATAGCAGACACCAAATTATAACACGCCCATCATGGAAACACGTATGTAAATGTAAATATAATTGACAACTAGAGGCGGCATTTCCACATGACTCCACTATTCCAAGCTTTTGAAGCAACTAAACTTTTACATTTCTTACCTGCTAGCACTTGTATTTCTCGAATTTATTGTAATACTTGGTGTATCATTCCATCTGCACTTAGAGAGCAATCCCAGGTAATAAAAGTACGTGAACAACATGAAAAATTTATCAGCACTAGCTAAGTAAAGCATAAACATCCTTAGCACTAGCAAACGCTGATAGCAGTATCACAACAACTCGGTATTAGTAACGTAATTCACTATGAAGAAAATGTCATGCTTCCACTCTTATTTAACTGCACATGGATAAGTGTAGTGGCAAAATAACAAAAAATGAGCTCCTGCAGCTATTCTCACACATAATAAGTGAGGGAAAATATAATCACTCTCATAAGCGTGATAGTAACTAGTTAAGATATGTCCATGCATATTAAGCGTAGAGACTTGTATCTTGTAAATAAGCACAGTTAGCATGAAGATTAAGTGTGGTAGCTATTTTTTTATTTTCAAAATTGATTTTATGTTACACTGCAGAGTGAGAGTTAGACATCTGGCCTGCCAACGCATATCATCGATTGAAATTCATCATATCTCGTATGCATCCCTTGCACAAAACCCTAGTTTACTCTGGTTCCGCTTACGGTGAAGGTTCTGACGGTGCTTGTACTCGGCGGTGAGAGTTCTGTGTCAAGCGAGGTCATCTGTCTCTGCTTCTGCATACATCCGTTCATTCTGCTGCTTTGTGTAGGCTTGACTCGCAGCCCTGCTTTATCGATTATCCCCGTTGTGATGTTCTCATCGTAGGCGGTGTTCTTGTCGACAGCAAGAACTCCAGGCGTCAATGTACTACCGGTGGTGAAAACTCAGGCCCTCGGTTTGAGATTTGTGAGATTTACACATGTTTGTTTTCCAAATTGATGGTAAGATAGATCAACCGCCAGCCCAACTACTCCCCAAGATCACAGTCCATCTTCGTCTATTAACAGTAGCCTAGCCCAGTATGCACCCAGTCCATCTTATGAGAAGCTTGCCATGCCACAGTCAGTCATGCATTCCTCCAGCCTAGCACACAACCCGGTTGAGGACCACTTGGATTAGATGACAGAGCCATCCAGCCCACTGCTGCAAACATCCACTCCCCCTAATACGATTTCGGGGCCACAAATCTCCTAGGAAATGCGCATCCATAAGGCACCTTCTCGTCTTGGAGATTACGTGTGTTACAACATGATATCTAAAGACTCCCTCTCAGTTGCTTATCGTCTTCAAGAAGAATCCTCAGGTATGCCTTATCCAATTGCAAATTATATCACTTGTGCTAACTTTTTTGTTTTACATCATAACTTCCTAGTTGCCATAATGAAAGTCACAGGGCCCAAATATTACTATAAGGTATTCAAAGATCCTCATTGGAGAATAGCCATGGAAGAAGAAATCCGGCCCTTGGAGAAAAACGGTACTTTGATTATATGGGATTTGCCTTTAGGAAAGAAATCCATCAGATGCAAATGGGTGTATCGCGTGAATTACAACTCGGACGGCACTATTCAATGCTTCAAGGTGCGTTTGGTGATTCTGGTGACCATCAAGTGGAGGGATTTAACTACAATAAGACATTTACGCCTGTAACCAAAACGACAATTGTTCGCTTTTTCTCTCTGTGGCTATTTCAAAGGGATGGGAGCTGTATCAGTTAGATGTCAACAATGCAATCCTCCAGAAATCCCTATGTGGACTCCGTCAAGCACCTCACCAATGGTTTGCCAAATTATCCTCAAAATTACGCGAGTACGGGTTTATTCACTCCTATGCTGATTATTCGTTATTTACTTACATAAAGGGGTCCATAGATGTGTCGTTATTGGTATATGTTGATGATATTGTGCTAGCGAGAAATCACCACCATGCCTATCGGCAATTCAAGGATTATCTCCACGCGCGTTTCAGTATTAAAGATCTTGGACCCCTAAAATACTTAAGATCGAGATTGCGCAAGGTCCGAAGGGGTAATTTCTTAGGCAGTGTAAGTATGCGCTTGAGGTGGTTGATGAATGTGGTCTTTTAGGTGCCAAGCCTGTTGACTTTCTAATGGAAGAAAACCACATGCTTTCCCTTGCTACCGAATGCTCCTTACCTAATGCTGGATGATGGCAATATCTTGTTGGCCGGTTGATCTATCTTGGGGAGGAATACATGATTGACTATCGCATGGCAAGCTTCTCACCGGATGGACTAGGTGTATGCTGGGCTAGGCTGGTATCAATAGACAAAGATGGGCTATGATCTGAGGGAGTAGGTAGGTGGCGGCTTCCTCAATGATGGGCTGTTGCGGAATAATTGGACCTGGATTCAGACTTCCCCTGTTGGGCAAGCCCATGGCAGCACCTTCTTCCTATACACTCATCCCTAGAAGTGGTAAGCCGAAGCCCAAATCATCTGTTTCAGTCCCATTAATGTAGAACTGTAAACCATTGGGCACCTCAGTTTGCGGTCCTACATCTTGGGTAAAAGAAAACACATTCTTTTGGAAAATCACATCACGACTAACAAATATTTCCCAGGTTTCCAAATCGTACATTCTCCAACCCTTCTTACCAAAGGGGTAACCAAGGAGTACACACTTTGTACTTCTTAAGCCAATCTTATCCTCTTGTTTGGGATTGTTCCTTGCAAAACGAAGTTTCCTAAAAACTCTTAATGTCTCATAAGACAGTTCACATTTAAACAAGACTTCATGAGGAGTTTTTCCTTTAAGTAATTTTGAAGGAGTCCGGTTAATAAGATAAGCTACCGTAAGCACACATTCCCCCCAAAATTTAATAAGCAAGTGCGCTTGAAATCGAAGAGCTCTTGCGAGATTAAGAATACCATTTTATTGAGGAGTGTCCACACAACTATTTTCGCGTAGAATACCACGTTCGAGATAAAATTCTTGCATAGGCCCAGAAGTGAATTCACTTCCATTGTCACTTCGTACGACTTTAACACCTTCGCCAAATTGGTTTTTAACTATAACAATAAAACCTTTGAGGAGTTTGCTTGCCTCGATCTTATCTTTCATTAAGTAAACCCAAGTGGCTCTACTAGCGTAATCCACCATACTTAAGAAATAGTGGGCACCACAGGAGGAGGGAGTTCTATATGGACCTAAAATATCGCAGTATATTAAATCAAATAAATCCTTAGCATTACTTTTCCTAATGAGAAATTTATTATGACTTTGCTTAGCCCACAAACATATTTCACAAATTTTGTCTTGACTTTTATTTAAATCACAAGCTACTCCTAAACTACAAGGAAGCAGGGAAAGTACATCACTTGATGGATGTCCGATATGTTTGTGCCACAAGCACCTTGTGTTGACCACATTAACTTACTTGAGTGCTGACTTCTTATAATAGTAGACCCCTTCTCCTTGTTGAACAGCTCCAATTAGAGTCCTGCAGGTGCAGTCCTATATCATATAACAATCATCAAAAAATGTCACTCAGCATTTTAACTGTTTACGTAATTTTGATATAGGGGCATGGTTGCAATTTAATTTTGGCACATATAAGGCGTTATTCAATTCCAATCCTTACTCTAAGGCCACCGAGCCTTGGTCACTGGCCATTGTGATGTCCAATTTGGAAGCCTAATTGCTATGGGAGATTTTTTCTCAATCCTCTTAAACAAGGTCACATCACCTGCCATATGGGTCAAGGCTCCACTGTCAAACATCCAACTAACATTACCTGACAACTTCTCGTAGCCGCAAATAGGCCCATCTATCAAGCTCAATAGATGTTGGGTCTGCTTGATTGATAGCCCAGGAATACTGATCGGTCCTATGTTGCATCTTATTCTAGTGCAAGGCCCACCAGAAGCTAAGAGCCCACTTTCTGGTGCTTCACGGGCTGCAGTTTAAGCCCGTAGCCCCTTGGAATACTGCTATGGTTTCACAGGCTGGGCCTTTGCCACACCCTTCTGTCCTGTCGCCTTGGCCCAAATTCCATCCCCATCGGCCCGTTTGTGCTCGCCCACGAGATCCCCATTGCGAGGGATATCCAATAACTTCATAGTAGACATTTTCTTCGTGGCCATACCGACCACACATTTTGCAAGCTCCTTTTTTAGCCATATAACCATACTCCTTTGTTGCAAATGCCATACCCATCTCACCTCGATTATCTCGAGTGATCATAACTTTCTTATGATTTTCCTCTTGTTGCTTGATATTAAAAATTTTAACCAAGCGAGACAATGGGTCGAGAGCTAGGATTTGACTTTCAACTGTTAAATATTGGTTGTCATTTAGGCCTATCAAGAATTGATGTGGCTTATTTGCCTCATACATCACTATTATCGTATTTACTGCTCCACACTTGCATCCATCGCAAGTACATACGGGTACTTTTACAAGATTTGAAAGTTCATTGCACAAATTCATTAATTTAGAATAAAACACACCAACATCCAAATTGCCTTGCTTGCAATTTGCAATGTTGGCTTTTAATTGATGTATTTTTGGTGTCTTTGCCATTGTATGACGCTTCTTCATATCCTTCCACATGATCTGGGCCGTGTCCGAGTAAGCAATACTCATTCGCAATTTCGGGTCAATTGTATTAACAAACTATGGCAGAACATAGAATTGACCATATCCCAAGCGTCTACCTCTGAGAATTCCTCTTCTTCCTTCGGATCGGGCTTAGTTAAGGTTCTGTCAATAAAACCAACTTGTTTTTGGCTTTCAAGGCCATTCTCACTACTTGCTCCCACAAGTGTTAGGTCTTTCCATAAAAAATTCCTGCCGTGATCATCACACCGAGTCCCTCTGAGGGGTGAACATAGTATGGTGAGTGCGGTTTGATAACGAACCTCGATTTTCACCCGCCACTCATTATGTGATATTAATGGATGTGTTATACACCACATGGCTCTGATACCATGAGAAACCAAGGTTCACCGTGGGAACCAAGAGTGTCGTCCCAGCCGTGAGGGAGCCGTGCAATAAGAAAGAGCATTGGGTTAATTGGCCTTGCCTTCATTCATTCATTCATTGGCTAAACATATATACAACCCTAATGCAATGTTCTAGGCACAAAATAAGGAAAAGATATGATACAATCTTATCTAAAGATATCATAGTTTCCTAATGAAATACAATTTCCTTAACGGTAATCACCCATTTTGAGCTTCTCTATTTCCATAATCTCTAATCTTCCCATTTCTAATGTTTGGTTGCTTTTGTGAGATTTGTGCATCACCTAATGTTTGATTCCTTAATTTCTCATCTAAGTTTGCTGTTTGTTATTTGGTGTTTAATCAACTAATTTTATTGAAGAATGATCAAACTCAATAGTTTACCAATGTATTAACTTAATCCCTAATATAATAAACTTAATACTTTAAAAGGAGGCGAGTAATTGAGGCATGTATGATATTATCACTTATTAAATAAGTAAACCTCAAAAACAAGTTGATCATGTTCTCTTTCAAAGATTGGATTCCTAGTGGTGTTGGTCTATGATTTACATAAATCAAGGTCATTGTCTAGTGTTGACAACAGGAACATAAAGTACGACATAATTACATCTATGTTAGACGAGGATCAGCTATTCTAAGAGCGATAGTGGAAACTTGAAAACATCTCGCATGGAACTAATGGAAATAGATTTTTTTCACTAGCCAATAATGATTTCACCTTATTAGGCATTGCAATGATTGCTTATAGTAGAATAATAATGTGTGTATTGCTTCTTTCGCTAGGAGACGTACATAATGTAGCAATTCTGATATATGTTACAACATACTCTAGGGGTTCCTAGAGATCACAATTCTTTGTATATGAGTTAGCAAGTGAAGGCACTTAGAATGCCCTTGAAGATTCGAAAAGAGCAAATTCAAACGTATTCACTCCTCCCACCACAGGAAGTATTTTTCCGTTAGAAGGATTATAATAAGTAGAAGAGTCATCCTTTAGAGGTTAAGGTTAATGGCCATTAAATTAATAGATTCTGTTTGGGTAGTGCAATCATCATGAACGTACACATCTAAAACTAAAAGGCATGCCCATAAGTGGTGCTAGATGTGTTATAACATGATATATCCATCCACCTTGGCTCTATAAAGAGGATTTAAAAGGATTTGTTTACTGTGTAAGAGGGTCCTATAATGAAGTATGACATCTACTTGTGTTCAACTAACTTCACCAAGATAACCTCAATATGAAATTTCCTAAATACTCCCCCTTTACACTAGTTTTGGGTAAGGGAATAGAGTGGGAAAAAGGTTTCTTCTAGCCAACTACAAAGATAACATAAATTGGGGGGGGGGGGGAGCACCTTCTCATGTGGGCCCATTGCCGTCTCTAATAGTCCTCTACCACATCTTTCTTATAGGGTAAAAGAGGAAAGGTGGAAGGAGAGGAATTAAAAGAGGGGAGGAAAAGCTAGACACATCTTTACTTTATGGGGTGTTTGGTATCATCTCTGTGGAATATCATGATATACAGAATTCCTTCTTTATATGTGTAATTATATGTCCATCTCTTTCTCTCTATAGTGTGTGTCTCTCTCAGCTTTTCTTTTTTGTTTTGGCATGGAAGTTTATGAATTATGAGGTTATACAATTTTCAAACCTTTAGTGAATAGATTACTTTTTTGAATCTTGCAGAACCATTTTCTTTTCCTTTTGTGCTTCATTTGTTGCCATCTCCTTAGTATCTATCTATATGTGTTTTCAATCCCTTTTTGATGTTGTGTTCCCTAGCTAGTCTACTCCCAGAGGTATGTTGCTCATAGAGAAGTGCATTAGCCTATAATTAAGGGAGCATTTTTTATAAAATGAAAATAATAAAAGATCTTTAATGAAAATCAAATTTGTTTATATTCACTAGGTCCCAATACAATATATCATCTTTTTATCCAAAAACAATTAACAAAAATATATCAATTAGGTCAGTATAAAACATTAACAACTAGCAGATTTGGATTGTATCGAACCGTAATATTATATGTGACTTCCAAGTAGTTACAAGATAAATGCATAGTAATAGCGATAACTAATTCTTGAATTGTAATTTTTTAGGCAATTTATTATGTTTATTTAGGCATAATAAAGCTGTAGACTTTTATGTAATTTTTTTTATATATTTTTACTTAAAAATAAACAATAAATTGGAATTTAGTAATTAAAGATCCTTTAAATTTATAGTATTGCTGTCCCATATTTAGCAAGATGGTTTAGTTGCTCATGTTAAAGTACTTCTTGGTACTTACAAATAAAATTTTAAAGAAACTTTAATAATGCCTGTAACCTATCAGAGGCAGATCATTGTTGAGGCCTAAAGGCACCCATCTTATTTTTTAAATTTCTTGTTATTACATCTGTTGTTACAAGTGCTTACTGTATTCTCAGCGTAGAATAGACTTTTTCTTTCTCATACATCGATACACGAAAGCTATCAATTGATTTACAAGGATGCAATTTTGGTTTCACTTTGATTCGACAAGCTGCAAATTCTCTATGAATGAAGAGTTCAATCCAAATGAGGAATTATTCTCTCTATAATGTTATGTTATTTTTTGGTAATCTAACATATGCCTTTGGTTCTTTTAGTATGTGGTTTTTTCGTTTTGCTCTCACATGGTATGTGGTTTCTCTTCCTCATAAGTGGGATTTGGACTATGTGAGTCCTGACACTATTTGAAATAATTACTTTCTTACTAATTAAAACAATTACTTTCTTTTCTAAATGATGTGTTAGTTGCGTATATGATTATCAAGTCTTTATTTATTTATTTTCTTTGCTAGAGAAACATTATGGGGATGAACAATAAGTTCATTGAGCAAGGAAATGCCCTTCTGTTAGAGTGGGCGACCCAAAATCAATATGGCACGAGGGCCCTGTGCCAAAGGGCACAGACGTGCCACCCAGGCAAGTGAATTAGCACAGACACCTCGCGCACCATGGCACGAACATGCCATGTAGTGCCGCAGCAGGTGGCTAGGATTCGTGGTTGACGGCTAGGGTTTGCAGCAGATTCCTTCATCCTCTCCCTTTATAAGGGGCACGCCTCCTACCTTCCAAATCGTCCCTGAATCCCAGATCAGTAAGAAATACTTATAGAGTATTCTGTTTCCACTATCTTAGATTTATGAGAGAGGTTGAGAGTGTTGTTGCGAGAGATTATAAGAGATATTGTAATCTGGTTGCTTGATCGAATCACTTGTTGTGATTATGATCGATTTCTACTCTCCCTTCTCATATAGTGGATTGATTGTGCTCATCGCCGTCCGTGGTTTTTTCCCGCATTGGGTTTCCACGTAAATCTATGTTCTTTATTGTTATTGTTATTGTTCTTTAAATTTCTGGATATCTGTTTCATCCTATCGCTTCCACAACTAAAGTCCCTCAATTTACCCTAACAAGTGGTGTCAGAGCTTTGGTTTAGGATGTCTTTAATTATGAAGGTTGATATTTAGAAGTTTGATGGGGATATTAGTTTTAATCTCTGGATAGTGCAGATAAGAGCATTTCTTATCCAGCATGTGTTATGGAAGGTTCTGTAAGGACCTCACAAGAAACCCGAGAAAATGACTGATGAACAACCCGCAGCAGACCAAAAGAAGAGGCATGGATCGTTGACAGATGAGGAATGGGAGGAACTGGAGTTGAAGGCAGTTTCAGCCATTCAGTTGTGCCTGGCGCCACATGTCCTGCGAGAGGCACTCGATAAGGCAATTGTGGTGGATCTGTGGATTCGGCTGGAGGAACTCTATATGACAAAGAGTCTAGCCAACAAGATCCATTTGAAGAAAATGTTGTGCACCTTTCGTATGGCTGAAGGTACCCCTATTCAAAAACATTTGAATGAGTTTAACTCTATTCTTGTTGATTTGGAGAGTCTAGATGTAAAGATTGAGAATGAGGATGAAGCAATTCTAACTGTTATGTCTTTACCCCCCTCCTATAAACACTTTAAGAGGATTATGCTATATAGTAATTCTAATACTATATCGCTTGAGGATATTAAGTTAAACCTGTTGTCTAAAGAGAAGTTTGACCTTGGCATTCATGCTAATTCTGCTGAGGGATTAGTAGTAAGGGATAAAACAAATCAAAAGGGGAACGGTAATAGGAGTAAGAACTGTTCTAAGCCTAGAAATTCTCACGCTGGTAAGACCTGGAATTACTGTGGTTAATTCGATCGTATTGTTGCTAATTGTTGGCAACTGTAAAACAAGAGGGAGAAAGAAGAAGATAATTCTCATGAGCCTGCTGGAGGTTCGTTTGCTAAATCTGATTATGATGGTGACGTTTTGTTTGCTACCTCTACTGAAAGGGGAAACGATTCTAATTGGATTCTTGATTCTTGGCATGCCTATCATATATGTCCTCATAAGAATTGGTTTTTAACATATGATCTAGTTGACTCAACTGTTGTTCACATGGGCAATAATGCCCAATGTAATGTAACTGAAATCAGTACTGTTAAAATCAAGACCCATGATGGTGTTGTCAAGACTTTATCGAATGTTCGTCACGTTCCTAACTTGAAGAATAATCTCATCTCTTTGGACACCCTTGAATCCAAGGGGTGCAAATATTCAGTTGAAGGTGGACTTCTGAAGGTTTCAAAGGGCAGTCAGATTCTATTGAAAGGTTTGACACAAGGAAGCCCTATGTCTTATAGGCATCCACTACGACAGATTATATAAAGGAAGGTTCATATAAGTCGTCTCCCAGAGCTAAGTTTAAGTATCACTTGACCTCAACCGACGTTCGGATCATTAATGCCCTTCGGGGCTTTTCGCTACGGGGCATTACCCTTCGGGGTGCTTTGGCAGTGTCCGAGTGATGGTATGGAATTTTGGTCCAAGGTAGAGATTGTTAGAGTGGGTGGCCCAAAATCAATGTTGCACGGAGGCCCCGTGCCAAGGGGCACGGACGTGCCACCTAGGCTAGTGAAGTGGCACGGACACCCCGTGCACCATGACACGACTGTGCCACGAAGTGCCACGACAAGCAGCCAGGGTTCGCAGCTGACGATTAGGGTTTGCAGCAGTTTCCTTCATTCTACCCCTTTATAAGGGGCACGCCTCCTACCTTCCATATCATCCCTGAATCCTAGATCAGTAAGAAATACTTATAGAGTATTTTGTTTCCACTATCTTAGATGTGTGAGAGAGGTTGAGAATGTTCTTGCGAGAGATTATAAGAGAGATTGTAATCTGGTTGCTTGATCGAATCACTTGTTATGATTGCGGTCACTTTGTACTCTCCCTGCTCATAGAGTGAATTGATTGTGCTCGTCGTCGTCTGTGATTTTTTTCCCGTATTGGGTTTCCACATAAATCTATATTCTTTATTGTTCTTGTTATCGTTATTTAAATTTCTAAATATCTATTTCATCCTATCGCTTCCACAACTAAAGTCGCTCAATTTACCGTAAACCTTCATTTCTAACCAGTATTTTTTTTTTGGGGCAATAAACTTTCATTTCTACCCCCTTGCACGCCCTTCATGTTCTATGCAAATCCTTATAAACCTACACACATTTTGCTAGTTGACTTATGAGGAAGTGATGAAGATAACAGAAAAGGTACTGAGAAGATCATGATTTAATTAGAAAGTACGATTGTGGTGAAAAGAAGGTTTTGACAATTTGTTATCTTGCGAGCATGGTAAATATGGTCTTATCTTTCATGTTCTCCCGATTTTAGTTTGACTTATTCAAGTCACATTTTTATAAGTTGAGCATATTTACAATAGGTTTTAAACGCATGCAATTACAAAGTTGATCAATAGATGCTTGACAAGATGTTACTTGAGAGAGTACAAAATGTGAACTTTATAAGTTCAGTCATTTAGTTTATTATATGTTTTGATGGTAATGGGTTGTTTGATTTGGGTTATGGATTGAAATGCCCTATCGTGGCTAGATTGATTTCTTGGATTTATTGACGGTAATGGGTTGTTTGATTTGTGTGTACTCGATGCATGTAACCTGTTGAGTTTATTTGCTCCAGTGCGTTGCCACTGAGATTGTGAAGAACTTCGTTTATTTTTTAATTTTTTTTGGACGTGTTATAAGAGAAAAATAGCCAAGTTTTAGGCGGAACTCCGCTGAAATGTTTTTTTTAAATCAGAGAACATATCAAAAAGACTAGCCTAAGGTCACGCATGTTACATAATATTTGTAGAGCAAGAGCACCTACTTTTGAAGGCTAATGGTTATTGTATCTCACAATCTTAGAATTATTTTCTCGTACTAGCATTATTTGTTATACTTATTCTAATGTATGGGTTTGGTGGTTTTAGGTTGAAACCAAGGCCAGCACGCCACAAAATCGGATATAACATTTAGGTTCGTGAAGCATTTACTTTGAACTGTGGAGTTCTACATCATCCCATTCGCTCTGTTTACCTTCATTCTTATATATGTAATACTCGCGTTTTTTATTTTCACTTCAGGCTGACTATCTTGCCTTTTTGATGTTATAAAATCGTATTTTATAAACGATATGAGTTAAATTACTATTGATGTGCTTGCGTGAACGATAATTTTAATTAAAAAAATATTACTGTCGCTATTAATATTATTATTATTATTAGTTTGAAATTTTTTTGATGATTTTAATAAGCGTTAATAAGGATTATTAATAGGTACTAATCGAGTAGAAACCTGAATACGATTAGATTGTCGACCTTAGAATTGATTTTGCTGTTTATTAAACCGAACTTTGATATGTTTGGGAACAAATAATCGACGAAAGATTGTGTTATTGATTTGGATTTAGAATACGGGGTACAAAATTAGACTAGTAGTGTTAATTATTGAGCAAACTTGGAACAAACCAAAAAAAAAAAAAAACAAAGAAGAGGAGGGGTATTTTTGTCAAATGCGCCAGTCCCCCTATTCTTCCTCCTTGGCATGCGACCCCCCTAAGCTGACCTCTCTCTCTCTTCTTCTTCCTCCTCATGCGCTACCCTGCATACACGGGGCCATTGAAGCTCCAAAAAACTCCCGATTTCGCCTTATCCAGCTTAAAATTCCTCAGATTTCACCTCCCAACATTAAACAAGCCCACCGTTGTAAATTCTAGGCAGAATCGAATAGTGACCACCATGTTTATTGTCGGTCTAGGCGCTAACCCAAGTCTGGCCATGCAATCTAGCTTTTAGTTACTTTAAATCCTCTATAAATTAGGTGTGAATTCGCTGCACCGAACACCCACCATAAGCTTAAGTTGGTGAGTGAGATTTTGGTCAAATTTGGGGTTCGAATTGCATGATTTGGGCGTTGCCTTGGTCTATTCACGGTTAGTGAGCAAGGGTTGAGGATTGGGGTTTTCTAGCACTCAAAGTCGAGCCCAGCAGCCTTTGAACGACCTCTAGCTTGGAATCAAGGTAGGTGTTTCCCTTCCCCCTAAATTATTAGTAGTTCCAATCAATTTTACTAATTATAGTCAGTTTACGCTTGAATTTAAGTTAGTAACCAATAATTGGAGAAATTAGAACTGAACTTGGGTAAATATGATGATGATGCTAATTTGGGAGTCTTGCATGTTGAGTTGATGGGTGACTTTACTAACCAGTCAGTTTGGAGAATTGTGGGACAAACAGAGTTATGCGTTAATGTTGCTATTACATGGGTTTAATTAGGCCTAAAATTCTATTTTGGAGGTTGCATGTGAACGTTAGGCTCTAGGTTGCTAACTGGGTGATTTGAGGTATTCGTAGGGTAGGGTGAATTTTGTTTAAATGTCATTGCTAAATCAGGATGGTTATGCTTAAATTTTGTTTATGGTGATTGGTATGAATGCTACGCTTGTGTATGTTGATTTCATGAACTATTGATTGAGTTATGGCAATATTGAATCGAGCTTGGTAGTTAGATGGCTTGACGTGAAACTAATGAGCGATTCGAGGCTCTTGTGGTCAGTGTTATGTGGGGAGGGAGCATAGGTTTGATATTAATTACAATCATGTGGATTGCGAAGTATATGGAATGTTAGATTGATTCTGCTAAAACTGTTCCTGCGAAGTATTATGAATGTACTATTTGTGAACCCCTCCCCTCTTGTAATGGTTAAATGATGTATGTGATTGATTTTTGAACTTAGAAATCTTTAGAAAGAGGTCATTAAAAGCTTGCTTTTATAATTGCGAATGTTTCTAAATGTTCACTAGTTGCCTGTTAGTTTGTTAAGATATTTGTAACCTAAAAAGATCCTAAATCGTCAAACTACTAAGTGAATGACCCAACTGAATAGTCGATAGGTCTAGAAAGTTAAAAAGCAAACTAGTAGCGAGTTTAAAAACATTTTAAGGCTTTGGTTTGTTTATGCCTCCTTGTTTGTGTTTAAAACGATTTTAAACAAACTGAAAATGGGCAACTGAAGGTGTTAATTACGAAACTTAGTTTGAGTTAGATGCAAGCCAATTACTTTAAGTTTTGAATTGAGAGTTCGCAAACTCTTTGTGATTTTAAAAAGCTTTTTATATTGAAGATGAAAGAACTATAAACCATTGGTTGGGTTATGGGCTATTTTGGCTAGACAAGCATGATTTTAATGAAATAAGCAATTATTAAAGAGAAATGATTCATGATTCACTTAAAGGTAAGACTTGCTGCATGTGATAGTGACTTCTTTTAATAACCTATAAGGGTTTAGTATTATTTTAATGGTAAGATAGTGCTAGGCAATTGGCCAGGCCTAGGGAGTTAAACCATAAGTGAAAACCCTAGAAGACCCTGACGAGGGTGACACGTGATAAAATCTTGGGGGTGGTAACTGGATGCAAGATAAGGCGTGAGCTATTTTCCCCAAAGGTAATGTTTGACGATGTGTGACGTGTGATAAAACCTTGAGGGGGCACTAGATGTACGACAGACATAAGCTGTTGGCCCCACAGAGGATAATATCGAAGTTAGAGCTGCTCAGCTGAGATGCGTTTTGGCCAAATGTTATGTTACGTATACCCCGGGGATAACATAAGTTGTAAATGACGACCTCACTTAGGGTGAGTGTAGATCTCCCCTGGCATCACCTTATGAGATCTTATGCTTGAAAATAGAACATATTTTCCTGATATAAGAGAAAATGATTTGAATTATTACCAACGTGGGTATTTCAGGAACTCTTAGAAAGTAAATGAGCCTTGAAGAGGCTAGTGTGAATCATAAACTTTTCATTAAAGAGGCTAGTTTGATTTGTAAACTATTCTTTTAAGAGGCTAGCTGGATTTGTCAACTATTCTTTAAAGAGGCTAGTTTGATTTGCAAACTATGCCTAAAAGAGGCTAACATGATTTGTAAACTATTCTTTAAAGAGGCGTATTTGATTTATAAACTATGCTTTAAAGAGGCTAGCTTGAATTGTAAACTATTGTTTAAAGAGGCTAGTTTGATTTATAAACTATGCTTTGAAGAGGCTAGTTTGATTTATAGACTATTCTATATATACAACATGAGCCACAATGTTTCCAAAAGGCGTATTTGAAAGTAATTTACCCTATCTTTGTTGGTTGCTCACTTATGTGCCTACATGCTTAATTATTAAGGGAGTTTGGTATTAAGGGCCTAGAAACGAGCTTAAGTGGCTTCGTATGGAGTTTGGAGGCGATGATATTTCCGTGGGGACGATGATTGCCTAATATGATAGTAATACACAATTGTTGTGTGACTGCTACTTATCATTATTGCTTGCAAATGGTTTTGGTCTTTAAGGAGTCCAGAAACACTCACTGAGCGTGTGGTAGCTCATTCCTTTCCTAATTCCCTTCCAGGTCCAGTTTAAGCAGGTATAAAGGTCATTTGAAGTTATTTTGATGCCGCCAAAAGCCTTTTTACCAATTTCGAATGCATAGTTACTGTGAAGTGTTTGATGTTTTACCATATTTGTAATTGTTTAAGCTCATCATTGAATGTGTATGCATATAGTCGGCTTTGAACCTATGTATATAATGTCATAACCTTTGTGTTTAGTTTGTTTGACTATTAGTGACACAGGCGGGGTGACCCGTGGCAGCGAATTTAGTCACCTTATCTCATGTTTTACCTTATTAGCAGTTTACAGGTACCCTTAGCTAAGCTAAGGCTATAAAATATTGTAAAAATAGGGAAAACTCTTACAGTTTTAATCCAAAATGTCCGTCTAAATGCTAATGCCCAAACTCAACATTAGTAGAATTAGGGATTTCCTTTAGGAATCTTGGCGTTGTGACTCCTCCTTGGGTTCGGGCTATTACATTCGTTGGTATCACAACCATAGGTTGCATTATGCATTTAGATATCATAATAGGAGTGTGGTGTGTGAAATATGTGACCTATATGCTTATGTGATCATACCTTGCTTGGTATTACCTATATTACTAATTGCATAACCTATAATATATATATATATATATATATATATATATATATATATATATATATATATATATATATACATACATACATACATACATACATACATACATACATACATATATACACATATGCTACTTCTCCACTTATCCTTACAGTGGTAGTGTAGGATGGTTTTCCACATCGCCGATTACGTTTATCCACCTTTTTGGTGGGCTGCATGGAATGCGTTCATATTTTGGCAAGCAATGGGAATGCATGACTAGTGGGGTCCTCATAGGGTCACCCAAAACTATTGGGCGGTGAGATTCATAAGGAAGGTACCTTTGGATAGGAGATGGAGGGAGGTAGCCGTCACCTTGCGACAGCAGGCACCAGGTAGACCATTTGGGGTTTACTCTATCTAAGAGAAATCAACTAGAGCATCACCAAATGAGACTCTTCTTTGCCGAGAGGTCTCAGCCGAGATGCTTATTGAACACTCTCCCCCCGAAGATGGCGAGCCACTATGCTTAGAATAGGAGAGTTAGTGGATGAAGAAAGACATCAAATATGCCCCCACTATGAGATTAGAAGAACTATTAGGCCCTGACTCCAATCAATTAGGAAGTTCAGATGAATCTATGGCTGATAACTTTTCTGGAAGTGACACCTCGGAGGAGGAATAGGGTAGAGTAACGTGAATTCAGGTTTACAGATGTTGTGCCGTATATAAATAAGTTGGATGTAAGCCTTTTAAGTTTGTTTTCTTTTTAAGATGAAGCATTAGGATGATGAGATCTCCAGTGACTCCAAAGTCACATTACCAACATTCAAATAAAATAAATGCAATTGGTGCTTATCAACTGTCATGTATTCACTAGTTTGTTTAAGCATATACGTGGATTTCCTTTAAGTGAAATGTGGTATGCATGTATAACCATGCGTAGTTTGAGCTGAAACTTAACTTGTGGCTATACATAACATCATTTGCCCATTTGCAAATAATTTCATTAACTAATAAGTCCTACCTCTATAAGTGCTAGAGTGGTTGCGACATTCCCCTAGATGAAAGTAGAACTAAGTAATCTTTTGTGTAAATATGTGACAGATGCCTCTACGACAAGAACCAATTCTAAAACCTACTACCATGGAGATGATATGTTAGTTTAATAAACTTAAACCTCCCAAGTTTAGAGGTGGAATTGACCCTATGGTATGTGAGGAATAGCTTAGGAGAATGGAAAATCTATTTGAAATCATGAAATGCCCTGAGAAGTTTAAGGTGCATCTGACCACCTATCAATTTGAAAAAGAAGTTGAATTTTGGTGGAAAATGGTAAAACCTAGGGCAGGTGAACTAGCATTGACTTGGGATCAACTGAAAGCTCTGATAGATGCCTAGTACTATCCTTGAGATATAAGAAGAGCTAAGAAACAGGAGTTCCTACGCCTGAAGCAAGGGGAAATAAGCGTAATACAATATGCAGTGAAGTTCAATGAGCTGAGCCATTTTGCACCAAACCAAATGGCCTCTGAAGAAATGAGAGTGGACCGCTTTAAGCAAAGATAAAAACAGACGATAGCAGGGGTCACCCATGCTAATTTTCAAGAAATGTATCAAAGGGTTGTGAATGTAGCCCGCATCATCAATGAGACCGAGATTGAAAATAAGGAAAAAGGTCAAGCAAAGCGAAAGTTCAGCCTTGGATGATCTAATTCTTAGGGAAATAGAAACTTCAGGAGGTTTAAACTTGGGATGAGATAGGACAAAAGAAAGCAACTCGTCCAATGGCAACAAAAGGAAACATGTGACCAGTGTGGGCATCAACACTGTGGCCCATGCAGAAGCATTATGGGTCAATGTTTTGGATGTGGTAACATGGGTCACAAGATCGCCAATTTCCTAAAGGCCACATGGTAACAACCAGGGCAACACCCAGAGATTAGGAGTACGGAATGACCCAGCGGCACAACGAGGCCGCCTTCCAGCCGGTGCTTCATCAGGAGGCAATAGAAGCAACAAGAAGCCACTAGTAGGAGGTCGGGTATTCTGCTTAGAAGGAGAAGAGATTGAGGAACCTGTTAACATAGTGTCAGGTATTCTTCTTGTTAACCATCTTTATGCTCGCATCTTATTTTATTCTAGCACTACTCACTCTTTTGTGAACTCTGAATTTGTAAAGAAACTTGTTAGCAAGCCTGACAAGGTGGATATGCAACTTCATATGACCACTCCTTTAGGAACTACTCATCATATTGACCTTATTTTTAGAAAGTATGCTGTTAAGGTAAATAGCAGAACCCTTCATTCTGATTTGGTACAACTAGAAATACGAGGATGGGATATTATTTTGGGGATGGATTGGCCAGCTAAGCATAAGGTGACTATAAGTTGTGAAAAGAAGCTAATTCCATTCTCAACCCCTGAAGGAGAGAGGATAGAACTTAAAGAAGATAGCTGCTAGAAAATCCGCTAGTTTTATAGCATACTTACTTACTCAGGAGAAGAAACTTCTAAGAAACTTGATACCCTTCAGATAGAAGTAGTGCTACCAAGTAATCAAAAATTACTTGGCGGCACTCTCGATTAACTCACCCATTAATAGAACAAATCAAGTAGTGTTAGAAGCAAGACCATGAGATTATGAAAATTAGGAAGGGAGTAGAAGAGGGGAGAATTAAGGAATTTCCAACTCCAGAACAGATTAAGCGTCCCGAATGAACTAGACCTCAAGAAGGAACTATAAAGAAGCACATAATTTAGGGTGCTTACCTATTCTAATATGGAAGTGGGAGCACATCACTATGGATTTTGTCACTGGATTACCAAAATCCACTAAGCAGCATGATAGTATTTGGGTGGGTGTTGATAGATTGAACAAGGCTGCACATTTCCTAGCCATGAAAATCACCTTTACCTTAGAGCAATTAGCGGACTTATACATCAAGGAAATAGTCAGATTACATGGGGTACCCCTTAGCATAGTGTGACATCGAGATAATAAGTTTATATCCAGGTTCTAGTACGGATTCCAAGAAGCAATGGGAACTGAACTATGTATGAGTACGGCCAGCGGTTCCACCCTCAGTCAGATGGGCAATCTAAAAGGACAATTTAAACTCTAGAAGATATGATAAGATCCTGTGTATTGGAGTACATAGGAACCTGAGATCACAACTTACCCCTGGTTGAGTTCACGTACAACAATAGCTATCATGCAAGCATATGTATGGCCCCTTTTGAAGCATTGTACAACTAACATTGTAGAACTCCTATTTTTTAGGAAGAAGTAGGTGAAAGAAACCCTCTAAGGTAGAATTAATTGACCAAACAATTGAAGTGATCAAAACCGTACGTAAAAGGCTACAGGCTGCCCAGAGTAGGCAGAAGATTTACGTAGACATTAGGAGAAGGCCTTTAGAGTTTAATGTTAGGGATCATGTATTCCTGAAGGTCTCCCTACTTGAGGGAAGCATAAGGTTTGGCCCAAAAGGGAACTGAGCCCAAAATTCATTGGATCTTTTGATATTTTACAAAGAATAGGCTCGCTCACATGCCGATTGGCCCTACTGCCTTCCCTGCAAGGCATTCATGACATATTCCATGTATCCAGCCTCTGAAAGTATGTTTTGGATCAAGACCACGTCATCAAGCATGAACCCTTGCAGATTAAGGAGAACCTCACATATGTGGAAGAACTTATCCGAATATTGGAAAGAATGGAGAAGAAGCTCATGAATAAGAGTATTCCTTATGTTAAAGTGCTTTGGAGACATCACAAGGTAGCTGAAGCGACCTGGGAGCCGGAAAAAGAAATGCGGGAGAAGTACCAAACCTTATTTCCAACAGGTAAACAATTTCTAGAACGAAATTCTTTTATAGGGGAAGAGTGTAATACCTGCATTCTTTATTTTTATGTTAAGCTAACTATCTTGCCTTTTCGACGTTATAAAATCATATTTTATAAACGATACGAGTTAAATTACTATTGATGTGCTTGCGCGAACGTTAATTTTAACAAAAACAATATTATTGTTGCTATTAATAATAATATTATTATTAGTTTGAAAATTTTTGATGATTTTAATAAGCTTTAATAAGGATTATTAATAGGTACTAAATCGAGTAGGAACCCGAATACGATTAGACTGTCAGTCTTAAAATTGATTTCGTTATTTATTAAATCGAACCTTGATATATTTGTGAACGAATAATTGATGAAAGATTATGTTATCGATTCGGGTTTGGAATACAGGGTACGAAATTAGACTAGCGGTGTTAATTATTGAGCAAACTTAGAACAAAAAAAATAGAGAGAAGGGGAGGGGTATTTTTGTCATTGCACTAGGCCCCCCTCTTCTTCCTCCTTACCATGCAACCCCCCCGAGCTCACCTTTATCCCTCTTCTTCTTCTTCCTCATGTGCTACCCTCTATACACGCGACTATTGAGCTCCAAAAAACTCTCGATTTCACCTCATCCAGCTCAAAATTCCTTAGATTTCACCTGCCTAACATCACACAAGCCCACTGTTGCAAATTTTGGGCAGAATCGAAGAGAGACCACTATGTTTGTGGTCGGTCTAGGCGCTGTTTTGAGACTCTAAACACGTGCCCAAGCGTGGCCATGCAATCTAACTTTTAGTTATCTCAAATCTTCTATAAATTGGGTGTGAATTCGCTGCACCAAACACCCATCACAACCTTAAGTTGGTAAGTGAGATTCTGCTCAAATTTGGGGTTTAAATTGCATGATTTGGGTATTGTCTAGGTCTGTTCGTGCGGTCAGTGAGTAAGGGTTCAAGATTGGGGTTTTTCTAGCGCTCAAAGTTGAGCCTAGTAGCCTTTGAACGAGCCTCTAGCTTGGAATCAAGGTGGGTGTTTCTCTTCCTCCTAAATTATTAGTAATTTCAATGAATTTTACTGATTATAGTTAGTTTATGCTTGAATTTGAGTTAGTAATCAGTAATTGGAGAAATTAGAATTGAACTTGGGTAAATATGATGATGATGTTAATTTGGGAACCTTGCATGTTGAGTTAATGGGTGACTTTACTAAACAGTTGGTTTGGAGAATTGTGGGACAAATAGAATTATGCATTAATGTTGCTATTACATGGGTTTAATTAGGCCTAAATTCTATTTTGGAGGTTTCATATGAATGTTATGCTCTAGGTTGCTAGCTGGGTGATTTGAGGTATTCGTAGACTAAGCTGAATTCTGCTTAAATGTCATTGCTAAATCAGATTGGTTGTGCTTAAATTCTATTTATGGTGATTGGTATGAATGTTATGCTTGTGTTTGTTGATTTCATGAACTATTGATTGAATTATGGCAATATTGAACCGAGCTTGGTAGTTGGATGGCGTAGAATGAAACTAATGAGTGATTCGAGGTTCTTGTGGCTGGTGTTGTGTGAGGAGGGAGCATAGGTTTGATATTAATTACAATCGTGCAGATTGCGAAGTATATGGAATGTTAGATTGATTCTGCTGAAACTATTCCAGCGAAGTGTTACGAATGTGCTACTTGTGAACACCTCCCCTCTTATATTGGTTAAATGACGTTATGTGATTGATTTTTGAACTTCGAAATCTTTAAAAAGTGGTCGTTACAAGCTTTCTTTCATAATTGCAAATGGTTCTAAATGTTCACCGGTTGCCTGTTAGTATGTCAAGATGTTTGTAGCCAAAAAAGATCCTAAATCATCAAACTACTCAGTGAATGATCCAACTGAATAGTTGATAGGTCTAGCAAGTTAAAAAGCAAACTAGTAGCAAGTTCAAAAACATTTTAAGGCTTTGGTTTGTTTATGTCTCCTTGTTTGTGTTTAAAAGGATTTTAACCGTACTAAAAATGGGCAATTGAAGGTGTTAATTACCAAAATTAGTTTGAGTTAGATGCAAGCCCATTACTTTAAGTTTCGGATTACGAGTTAGTAGATTTTAAGAAGCTTTTTATGTTGAAAATGAAACAACCATAAACCATTAATGGGCTTATGGGGTATTTTGGGTAGACAAGCATGATTTTAATGAAGTAAGTAACTATTAAAGAGAAATGGTTCATGACTCACTTGAAGGTGAGACTTGTTACATGTGACACTGACTTCTTTTAATAACCTATAAGGGTTTAGTATGATTTTAGTGGCTAAGATAGTGCTAGGCAATTAGCCAGGCCTAGGGAGTTAGACCCAGAAGTGGAAACTCGAGAAGATCCTGACTAGGGTGATGCATGATAAAACCTTGAGGGTGGGAACTGGACGAAGATAAGGCATGAGCTATTTCCCTCAAAGGTAATGTTCGATGATGTGTGACACGTGATAAAACCTTGAGGGGGGACTGGACGTAGGATAGGCGTGAGCCGTTGCCCCCATAGAGGACAACATTGAAGTTAGAGCTACTCTACTGAGACACATTTTAGCCCAATGTTATGTTATGTATACCCTAGGGATAACGTGAGTTGTTAGTGACAAGCTCACTTAGGGTGAGTGTAGATCTCACCTAGCTAGCACTTTATGAGATCTTATGCCTGAAAAGAGAAGATAGTTTCCTGATACATGAGAAAATGATTTGAATTATTACCAGCGTGGGTATTTCAGGAACTTTTAGTAAGTAGATGAGCCTTGAAGAGGGTAGTGTGAATTGTAAACAATTCTTTAAAGAGGCTAGTTTGATTTGTAAACTATTCTTTTAAGAGGCTAGCTTGGTCTGTGAACTATTCTTTAAAGA
>JAKOGI010000538.1:360000-385000 GCA_029747015.1 Carnegiea gigantea | reverse complement strand
ACCTTGGATCAAAATCTCACACTCCCTCATCATCTACCGCATATCACCAAATCACCTCCTCCTTCACGTAACCCTCACCTCCATCATCATCATCATCGGTCGTCATCGTCATTAGCCACACACCTCGACACTTGCCTGCCTTCATAAAACATCAATGCATCATCATCATCATCCAGCATAATATAATCAATGTAATATTGTTTCCTTTTTTTAATCTTTTATTTTATTCGCTTAGTGTTAAACTTGATTTATTTGGAAAATTCGTGTACTTTAATTTATAATATGTGTGAGTAATTTTTTAATATAATCTATTTGAAACTATGCTAAATTAACTATTTTGAAACAAGTTTTATACTTTATTTTCTGATTGATTTTTTTTCATGATTCTGTAACGACTAGCATTTATCGTTCATGATATTCGCATTAGATTAATTAGAATGCATGCTAATTAGTTTAGTACGAATTCATATGATAGTTTAAAAGGCTTTAGTACGTAAACGTTATAGTCTTTTAGGTACAAGTATCACCCTAATTAATCATGGATGGCTCAAACACATTTCTTTAACTAGGCAATCATTACAGATCTTTGTTAAATTAATTTACTGGTAAATTGATTACAAGACATTAGATGATGTTCTCTAATACTTAATGCTCTAATTTGATTAAATTCTTGCACTAGTGTTACGGTTATCAACACTATGAGGGTTTATATTAGGGCTTGACCTAAATAAACTCTAATATAAGGAAAAAAAGGAGAAGATCTGCTAGTGGGTGCCTTCTACAGTCTAACTCATAGATAAATCAATTTGTGTGTTGATGATAAATACTAATTTGTATGGTGGATATAGATTATGCTAAGTATTTTTATAAATTTGGTATCTCAGATAATTATTTATTGCTTTAATTTCTTTAGTTTGTCAATTTTAATTTTTGAATTTACAAGCTTTAACATAAATTTTGCTCTCCTCCCCCCCCCCAAAAAAAAGAGTGGTTTTTTAGGAGTTTCTTAGCGATTTTAGATTAGTTACATTTTGGTTTTTAGTGTGATTATAATTTTCAGATTTTTTTTCTATTCTGTTTCGTCATTTATTCACCGGTTTGTTAAAAATTAGGTTAAAAATAGTTTCTTTTGTGTTGTTTTGTGTTTTAATCCATTTTAGGGTTTAGAAAGTATTCTAATTTGTTTCTATTTAATTTTGGAATTTTTGGAAATTATTTGATAAGTTTTCAGAATTATTTCATGAATTGAATATGTGTAGGTTTTTATTCTAATAAATCTGAAAATTATGTTTTTAATTTTTACTTTATATTTTTAGGGTTTTATTAAGTCCAGAAATTATACTATAAAATCTGGGTACTTTTTTCTATTTATTTTCGGATTTTTATTAGTGCAGTTTATTATTTCTCTAATTTCAAATTTTATTTTCTCTCTTAATTTTCTGTTGTTAGTTTTCTATTTTAATTTTTTTGAATTTAATTACATATATTTTTGATGATATAAAGTTGTAAAGTTGTAGAATATTAATTTATATTTTTTTCTATGGTTTTTAATATTAATTTGCTGCTTGTTATTTTCTATTTTAATTTTCAGTCTAATATTGTCTGATTATTTCTGTTTTTATTTTTTCATAATATTTAGGATAGCTATTTACTGTTTTTATTTCCAGAATTAAGGTTGGAATATTTAGAGGCAATATTAAGTAATTTTTACAGATTTTTACTTGTTTAATTTGATTTGTTTTAGTAATATAAAGAGAAAGTAAAACAAATTGAAGTAGTAAATTTAACTAGACTTGAACTAGCTCACTATCAAAATCTTTCCTCGTGGGATCGATCCTTATTTTTCTATACTATAAATCTTATTATGAATCAAAGTAGTCATTAAATTTGTAGCTCTATGATAAGCTTTATAAATTTTGGCGGCGTTGCCGGGGAAAAAAAATAAAATTGATAGTTTGCTTCTATTTAACTTTACTACTTTTATTGTTTTATTTTAAGTCTAGTATTTTATTTTTATAGGTTGTTTTAATTTATTAAATTAAGGAGTGGTTGTATGATCGAAGAGAAAAAGGAGCATACATTTGAGGTGTCTGAAAATAAAGTAAGTGATTCTAAATCTGTAAATTCCGAATCGGTAAGTTGTGAAGTTTTTAAAGTTGAGATGGCTACTTTACGTGAACTTACTAAACCTTATTTGGAAACTCAACCTTTGTCTATTCCTTATCCTATATTAGTCCGACCACTGAAATTGAACTCTAGAAATCTACTGCCTAAGTTTCATGGATTATCTGGTGAGGATACATATCGTCATATTAATGAGTTTATTATTACATGTTCAATCGTGCAACCTGAGGGTATCACCCAGGACCAATTAGGTTGAGAGTTTTCCCTTCCTCACTTCAGGATAAAGCCAAAGACTGCTTATATTACTTACCCCCCGTAACATTCACTACATAGACCCAAGTTCATAAAGCATTTTTAGAGAAAATTTTCCCACATCTAGAATTGGATCCATTAGAAAAGAAATATGTGGAATTAAACAAATGAATGGGGAAACTTTCCATGAGTATTGGGAACATTTTAGTAAATTATATGCTAGTTGTCTCCAACATCAAATTTCTGAATAATTGTTGATTCAATATTTCTATGAAGGTTTATTGCCTGTAGATAGAGATATGGTGAATACTGCTAGTAGGGGGCTTTGGTTAATAAGACTTCAGCTCTAGCTAGGAAATTATTTAATATCGTGGCGCAAAACGCTCAACAATTTAGAACTAGGGAAACCCAGGTTAGGAAGGTCAATGAGCTTAGTTTAGGTCCATCTGTAGGGACGCAGTTGTCTTAGATCACTGCTATGCTGGACAAACTCGTCACGGGAGGAGTTCAGAAAGCATTGGTGTATGGTATTTACTGCTTAGAGGGACATGCTACTGATGTGTGCACTACACTTTAAGGGGGTGATGTGAACGCTATGTTTTCTAACTAAGGCCAAAGGAAGTATGACCCATACTCCAACACTTATAATGAAGGATGGAGAGACCACCCTAACCTTAAGTATGGACCTAGGAACAACCCCCATGGTTTTGACCAACCATCACGTCAACCATCTGCTCAGGATAGAACAAATTTCCTTTTAGAGCAAGTCACAAAAAAGATTGATGACCAGAAAAAGAAGGTTAACACTAGATTTCAGAACATAGAGATGACTCTTAAACAAGTCCAGGAGAGACAGACTGCTACTAACATTATAGTTGACAACCTCCAGGCCCAAATACAACATAGGTTGCCATCTCAACCATTCCAGAATCCGAAAGAAAATGTGAGTGCCATGACACTTATGAGTGAGAAAGAGTAGAAGGAACCTAGGAAGAATAGAGATGTAGAGCATGAAATAGAGGTCAACAAACCTGAACCTAACCAGGACCAACACTACCAGAAAAGACAAAAATAATGATGGAATTCAGCGACGGAATTTTTCAACAACGGACCTAGCGACGGAAGAACAGAATCAAGAAAAAAGTCAGATTATGCGACACACTTGGCAACGAAAACACAATTCCGTCATCAGAATTTAGGCTTGGCGACGGAATTTCTGTCGCCAAAAAAAAAATTTTGAAACTAGCGACGGAAATTTCGGTCGCCCAGCCCAAAAAATTTGTTGGGACTGGCGACGGAAAATCCGTCACCAGTTTCCGTCGCCAGTCCATCGCCAGCTACTTAAGGTGAACTAGAACCAAATCTGGTTTCACTTGCAGCTCAACGTTAAGGCCACCTGAAGAGAGAGAGAGGGCGATTGCAAGCCACCAACCGCCACCGATGCCACCAGCCGCCGGCCGCCCCCTCCGCCGCTATCGCCGGTCTCCCCCCACCGTCGATAACTGCCGGCCACAGTCTGTCGCCGCCCTTTTTGTTGGTTTTTTTCAACACATGTGAGGTGAGTTATTCAACTAAATTAGTTGTAATTTCTTCCAATTGTTGCATTAGATTGTTAGAATTTCATATTTAGTTCATATTTATGTTGAAATGTGGTATTTGTGTGAGGTTATTACTTTAATTTAGTTCAAGAATAAGGTAAATGTGATTTAGGATTTAGGTTTGATAGTTTGAAATTAAAGTTTGATATGTTGGTGGAATGAAATGGTTTAATTGACAATATTTTTGAAATGTGCTATTTGTGTGAGGTTATTGGTCTAATTCGTTACAAAAATTTGGTAAATGCGATTTAGGGTTAAGGTTTGATAGTTTGAAATTGAAATTTCATATGTTAGTGGAATGAAATATTTTAATTGATGATGATGTTGTTGAAATGTGCTATTTGTGTGAGGTTATTGATCTAATTTGGTTGGAGATTTTGCTCAATGCAATTTATGATTTAGGTTTGGTAATGTGAACTTGAAAGTTGATATGTTGGTGGATTAAGATGCTTTAGTTTATAATTTTGTTCAAATGTAATGTTCGTATGAAGTTGTAACTCTTATTTGTTTAAAGATTTCGCCCAACGCAATGTACACTTAGATTTGGTAATTTTAAGTTAAAAATTTGATATGTTGGTGGAATAAAATGGTCAATTATATATGAATTATTAGTTTTGTGAAATTCGTCAGAATATAAGTATATATGTCGAAATTTATAAGTTTTTTTTTGGGCATGTGGAAATTTTAAAGTAAACATATATAGTATATAATTGCGTAATTTATGTAATTATTATAATTTTGATTAAAATTCATTCTTATCAAATACCTTATGTGGTTATTGTTATTTGAGTAGAATATGAATGGTTCTCCACATTGTAGGTGGATGTATAATAGATTACTGCCTGATCGTAGTGGTTATACGTAAAAATTTCTAGATGGAGTACACCAATTCAATCAATTTGCACATAAATAGACAGAGTTTCTAAATAGGGGAAAGTATATATGTCCTTGTGCGAAATGAAAAAATAGGGTGGACTTGACATCTAATGAGGTCAAGATGTACCTTATGTATAAAGGTTTTGTGCAAAGGTATTGGTTTTGGATAAGTCATGGGGAAATAGAACCTTAGCAATATGATTCTGGGTATTTAAATAGTAAAATTCCCGAAATTGGAGGTCCAAGTCATACTAATAATGACTACTCTGAATCCTACGTAGATCGGATGGAGGACATGGTTGACGATGCCACAATAGCAAATCAAAATGTAAGGGAAGAGGGGTCAAGCACTTGCCGAGAACCATTTTATAATATGGTTCAAGCTGCTTAACAACCCTTATATGGTGGTTGCTCTACCCACAGTGAGCTCTATGCGGCGGTGAGACTGTTGAGTATTAAAACTGATTATGATATGCCTCAAAATTATTTCAATAAAATTGTTCAATTAATGAAAAAGATGTGTCCCCTTAACAACCGCGTGCAAAACAATCATGGGCAAACGAAGAAGGTTGTTAAAGATCTCAACAACGATATGGTCCAAATTGATTGCTGTAGGAAAGGTTGCATGCTATTTTATAAGGAGGACGCAAACCTGGATGCGTGTAAGTTTTATGGGCATTCAAGATGGACGAGGCAAAGGTCACAACAAATGAATCAGAATCCATTGCCATACTCGAGGATGCATTACTTGTCATTAAAACCTCGACTGCAGAGGTTGTACGCATCAAGAAGTGTTGCAGAGCACATAAGATGGCATTATGAATATCGACGTGAGGACAGTATTTTATGCCATTCATCAGATGGGGCAGCATGGAAACATTCCGATACCAAGTACCCCAAATTTGCTGTAGAGCCTCGGAATGTGAGGCTTGACTTATGTGCTGATGGATTTAATCCTTACACGTTGTCTTCAAGATCATACTCCATTTGGCCGGTGGTAGTTACACCTTATAACCTCCCCCCTGAAATGTGTATGATCACACCGTTTATATTCCTGACTTGTGTAATCCCCTGGCCCAAAAATCCCAAGAACAAGATAGATGTATATTTACAACCTCTTGTTGATGAGTTGAAAGAGTTGTGGGATGTTGGAGTTGAGACTTATGACATTTTTACGAGGCATATATTTCAAGTGAAGGCTGCACTTATGTGGACCATCAATGATTTCCCTACATATGGAATGTTATCTGGGTGGACTATTAATGGCCAATTGGCATGTCCTGTATGTATGAAACAACAAAAGGCTTTGAGATTAAGAAATAGAGGTAAATTCTCATGTTTCGACTGTCATCGGTATTTTTTGCCAAGGAATCATGCATTCAGAAGAAACAGAACAACATTTAGGAAAGGCAGAATTGTCACAAGGGGTCCTCCTCATCGACTATTTGGGGAAGAACTTTATGCCAATATGGAAGATTACCCACTGGTAACTACAAATGGTGACTTTATCGTACCAGGATTTAAGGAAAATGAGCACAACTGGACGAAGAAGAGCATATTCTGGAAGTTGCCTTATTGGCAATACCAACTGGTCTGCCATAATTTGGATGTGATTCACATTGAAAAGAACTTCTTTGAGAACGTTATTAACACTGTTATGGATGTTCATGGGAAAACAAAGGGCAATGCCAAATCAAGAATGAATGTTGCAGAAATATGTAGTAGACCAGAATTGCATTTACATTTAGGCCCAAGTGGTAAGCCGATTAAACCAAAAGCGAAGTTCGTACTTCCTGTGGATAAACGAAGAGAGTTGTGTGAATGGGTGAAGGAGCTTCAAATGCCTGATGGATATTGCTCTAATTTGAGGAATATCATGGACCCTAATAAGGCTAAGTTCAATAACATGAAAAGTCATGATTGTCATGTGTTCATGGAGACTCTTTTACCAATTGCATTTGGTGGGCTCCCAGATGATGTGTTGAAACCTCTTATTGAGATAAGCCAGTTTTCAAGAACTTATGCTCAGCAACATTGCGGGAGGATATACTTGAGGAAATGCATTGCAACATTATCATCACTTTGTGTAAGTTGGAGACCATTTTCCCTCCTGGCTTTTTTAATGCAATGGAGTACCTGCCATGTATTTGGCAGAAGAGGCTCAACTAGGTGGTCCAGTATAATACCGATGGATGTATCCATTGGAGAGGTAAAGTACACTATAATTGATAAAACCTTATCTCAATTCTTATATGTGGAATCACGTAGAAGTGAATGCAATTGTGAATTTGGTAGGTTCTTTGGCCGATTAAAGAAAAAGGAAAAGCTACAAGCGTATCCTGAAGGTTTAATCATAGAAGTATACCTAGAAGTTGAGAGGACGTTCTTCACCTCCTATTACTTCGGCTCTAATGTGCCCTCCATGCGCAATAGGTGCAGGAGAAATGAGGATGGCGATGAATATATTAATCATTTTCCAACTCTGTCCGTGTTTGAACCACAAGGTGGTGGGGAAAGATCAAGGTATCTCACAGATGTCGAGTATATTGCTGCCCATCTTCACGTGCTGTTAAACTGTGATGAAGTTAAACCTTATATAGGGTGAGTAGTATCTTCACTTCCAATTGAGTTTATCATTCAGAGTACAAGGATATTAATAGGCTTCATAAAATGTGATAGAATTTTTACAGAACAAGTTAGAACTGCACGTCCCAATGTCAGCGACGCTGATGTTAACACCATCATCAAAACTCATTTTGTGGATTGGTTTAGTCAGAATGTAAGTATTAGAACTCATTTATTCATAATTTTAACATAACAGTTAATTAGGTGCATTGTATTAACTCAAAACACATGTTCTGCCACCTTAGCTGTATTATATTCAACTATTTGAGACCGACAAACACTGCTACTTGAGCTAGTTGGTTGCGAAGCCAAATTGGTATGTGTCGACATGGATGGCATATAGAGTAAATGGATTCAAATTCCACATAGAAGCTTGCAGCGTCGGAAAGAGAACATATAATTGTGGTATTGGTATTTGTGGCACTGGAAAAGGCGATATTGAAAATGATTATTGTGGTGTACCGAAGGATATTGTCCAAATTGAGTACATAGACGAACCACTTAAATGATGTGTGCTATTCAGTTATAAGTGGTTCGATCCCACATTGAATTGTGGGACACGATCTCATAAACTAAGTAATCTTATTGAGGTGCACCGTACAAGGAGGTATCAAAAGTACGACCCGTTTATCTTACCAAACACCGCATCACAAGTATATTTCATGCCACATGCAGATTGCTCAAGGATAGGGCCAATTGGTTTGTTATCATACCAACCAAACCAAGGGTAAGAGCGGATAAGTAGTATACTCTACCTGTTGTGTACCAACAAACGGACATAACGACTATTGTCGAACCTATGAATGATGCCATCCTTGCATCATTAGTGGATGAAAGTGCACAACCGGAAGAGGTTAATGATGAAATAGGATTTTCATTCATTCATGGTAATGACGAGATGGATGAGGTGGAGAATAATGAGGGTGACGAAGAGGAGGAGTGGAACGACGGTAATGAAGCAGATGAAACAGAAGAAAATTTGCATTTGTATGATGATGATGACGATGACGATGACGATGACATTGATGATGATGATGACGTAGATGATTGAGTGCTTATGAATTCTTATGTATTTGATTACTTTGCATGTCAAACAATTGGTTGTGACTTTACTTATATTGCATGAATGAGTTTTGCAAAATATATGTTACCTACGTACCTATTATGATGTATGAGTAAACGGTTTATATGTGCAATCATTATATATTTGTACTTACATTTGTTGTCACCTATTTCAGGTATGGATTCCAGTTCTCGTCGAGGTAAGTCCTTCCCTCGAGGTAGAGGACAAGGGCATAAGAGCTCTGCCGTAGATCCGACCGCAATGGATATTGATCCATCTTCCGCCCAGGTACCTCATATACCAGTTCAACCAAGAGCCACAATGGCTACTTATATACCAGGTATTTCAGGACCAATGCCTCCCCCTTTTAGGGCTTTCTATCGTCAGACCTTATACATTCCCAACTAAAGCACCATGTACGACCAATTTGCCTACAACATTCCTCCAAACCCCCATTTTGTGAACACTGTGCAGCCTACTCCCCAACCCGTTGACCCTAACATAAACCAATCTCAAGACAACATTGCAATTAGTGAAAGTGAAGCACAATCCAGTCATGGGAGCACTCGAGCTAAGACTTGGATTGAGCCAGATGATAATGGGTAAGTCTTCATTTGTTATATCTTATGAAGTACTACATAAATTTTGCATCACAAGTAATCAATTTGATGTATTATGTTCAATTAGGTTTCTCCCTAATGATGGCGCTGTTAGTAGGATTTTGCTTATATTTTAAAGCAAATATGATAGAGCTTGGCCTAGTTGGAGTGAAGTGCCCAAACCAGTATGAAATTTGTGGTTTGGAAAGTTCAAGGTAACTACAGTGACTACGTATTAACAGTTTCTGTGATCGTGATAAATTACTATTGTATTATTTGATGTGTTTGTTGTTTTCATAATTGCAAAAGTGGTTTACTTATGATCTGGTCCATGAGAACCGCATAAGAAGGAATTTTGAAAACCGAGGCAATGCACGCTTGAGAGACTTCTTTAGCGAAGGAAGGAAGCATAACAAGAAGCCTGTTTGGCTCGGTGATGCTCAATAGGAGGGACTCCAACAGCACTGGGCGAATGAACATTATAAGAAATTGCGTGAAACGGCCCAGAAGAACTCTAGAAAGTGGTGGCCCATCTCTCCACACTTGCGGCTCGATCCCTATGCATGAGCATTGGCAACGACTAGTAAATGAATTTGCTATGTATTTCTTTTAGTTGAATACTATATTTTGTCTTGTGCTTGACATCATTCTTTCTGGCATGTACATAGAGGGAACAACTTGGGACGGAGCCCACTATTGTTGAATTATTCAGCCACACTCATAAACTCCATGGCAAAGAAGATGCCCCTGGGGTTGACAAGAAATCACAACAAATATATGTAAGCAATTAGCTATTCTCAATCTTTATTGATAGTTCAACATGAACTTGTATACTTTACTTTTATTAATTGTAATATACATGATTTCATGCGCATGTTACAGTATTGTAGGAATCCTTTGAATGTGATTTTCAAAATGTTATCAACTCTTAAGGAACCAGGGATGGCACTTCTCAAGATCCAAACCAGCCACTTCCAAACCTAAATGAGTTATGGGTGAAGATGTTTAAGAACAAGAAGGATCGTATTTATGGCATTGGTGACGAGGCTGTCAACATTAGGGAATTTGGTTACTTCAGTCCTACTCAAAGAGCCGGTATAGTTTTCATATTAAAGTTTCAATAAACATGATTATACGATGAATTTACTTAATTGCAATACTAATGCGCACTTCACTGAAATATCTGTCAGCCGATACTAGTTCTGTGCCATCACAACAGGGGGTCAATGACTTAAGGGGTGTAGTAACCAACCTAGGGGGTGAGCTAACTTCACAAGCTAAAAGCTACCGGTTGCTTATGGAGAAATGTAAGCAACTGGTGGGATCCAACAAATTGCTCACCCAAAGCAACCAACAACTAAGCCAATAAATGATAAGCGTTGATCAGCGCCCCCAAGCTTTCTTTCAAATGCAACAAGCTTCTGGTTCAAGATCTCGGCCACCATTTCCTCACTTTGGTGATTGAGTTGGTTGCAGTTTTCCTACAGTGATGGCTCTTCGGTTTGGTTCTTTATGGAGTACATCTCTTGCTACTTGCTTCCCCTCCCCTTGATGCTTATTTTACTCCCCTCCCCTTGGTGCTTATTTCATTTTCCTCTCGTTTGGCACTTGCTTCTCCCTCTTCTGCAAACATATAACTTCACTTTCAAGTACTAGTAACTTCTAGTTTGTTTGGATTTGTAGTGTGTGATATGTAGAGACTTTGTTTGGAACTTGTGGTTTGTGAATTGAAAACCCTTGGTTGGAAGTGTTGCATTGGATGTGATATTTTACCTTTGTGTGGCTTGACATTGTTGAGAACGCTTCGAACGGAATCATATTCGAAGCCATGGATGTTGGTTGAGTTCAAACATTTTATAAATTCCTTGCAGGGATTGAAATGTATGTACTAAGGGATGCCATCAAAAACGAGTGTTTTTATTTTTAAAAAATTAGAAACATAGCGACGGAATGGTGACGGAAAGGTAAAACTTTTTTTTTTTTAGGGCACAAGGTGGCGACGAAATTCAAAATCCGTCGCCATCAGTGATGGAATTTCCGTCTCTATTTCCGTCGCTGATGGCGACAGATTTTGAATTCCATCGCCACCTTGCCCTGCCAATTTTTCCCGCCAAAAAAAAGTATGTCGCAATTTCTGTCGCTGATTCCGTCACCATGTACTCAGCGACGAGTGAAATACTGACAGCCGTCTTCAGTCGCCAATTCCGTGGCTAATAAACCTTATTTCGTCGCTGATTCCGTCTTTATTTGGTCTTTTTTTATAGTGCAAGACATCACCTCTACTATTAAAGAAGTAGTTGAGGATAAGAATGAGCCTTACAAGCCATTACCACCTTTTCCTAGCAGACTGAGAGGGAAAATCCCTAAGACAGATGAGGCAAACCAAGAAATCTTAGAAATATTTAGGAAGGTAGAGATCAACATTCCTCTCCTAGATGCCATAAAGTAGGTGCCTCATTATGCCAAGTTCCTTAAAGAGCTTTGCACTAAAAAACGTAAACTGAAAGGGACCGAAAAGGTAAGTGTAGCGGAAAATGTGTCTGCTATTTTCCAAAGAAGCTTCTCCCTAAATATAAGGACTCATGTGTATTCTCTATTCCTTGTAAAATTAGAAACCTCTCCTTTGATAGACCTATTCCATCAATGTGATGCCTAGGTCTATTTATGATAAACTACACTTAGAAGAGTTACAGAAAACTGATTTAGTCATTCAGTTAGTTGATAGGAGTAATACATACCCAAATGGAGTTTTAGAAGATGCCTTAGTACAAGTCAATGGGTTTGTTTTTCCTGTTGACTTTTATATATTGGACATGGGTGATGCATGCCATGATGTTCTCATATTGCTTGGTAGACCATTTCTTAAAACATCTAGGATAAAAATAGATGCGCATGTAGAAACACTGACTATGGGATTTGATGGTGAAATTATTAAGTTCAATATTTTTCATGCTATGAGATTTCCTGCTGATGTGAATTATCTGTGTGCACTTGATGTGATTGATGAATTGCCCTAAGATGTTTATGAATTGTTTCATGATGATGAATTGTTAATTCTAATTATTCAAGGTTTGGATCAATTTACATTTCATAATGTGCCTTACAATAATGAGTTGGTGGGTAGCATAGAGTCTTTGTTGCAATTCCATGTAGTTGACAGACCTAGGAAGCTAGAATTGCCTAAAAGTGACACGAAGATGCTACCCTCTCGTATTTCACCCCCTAAGCTAGAATTAAAACCATTGCCTGAAAATCTTAAGTATCCTTATTTAGGGGATGATTAGACCTTATTTGTTATAATCTCTAATGCACTTACATCTGAACAAGAGGATAAACTTATTAGGGTGCTTAGAAAACATAGTGAAGTGTTAGGGTGGACTTTAGTAGACCTTAACGGACTTAGCCTTACATTATTTTCACATAAAATCACATTAGAATCAGATGCTAAGCCTAAGAGAGACCTTTAGCGAAGAATAAATCCACCCATGATGGAGGTAGTTCAAAAATAAATTCTTAAATTGTTAGATGTTGGAGTAATATGCTCCATCGTTGATTCTGAGTGGGTTAGTCCCATCCATGTGGTTCTTAAAAAGGGAGGAACAACGGTAGTGCAGAACAAGGAAGGTGAGTTAATACCTACTAGAGTCCAAAGTGGTTGAAGAGTGTGCATTGACTATAGAAATTTTAACAAAGCCACAAAGAAGGATCATTTTTCATTGCCCTTTATAGACCAGATGTTAGAGAGATTAGTTGGGAGGTCACAAAATTATTTTCTTGATCGATATTCAGGTTATATTTAGGTCCTATAACTCTTGGGGATCAGGAAAAGACCACTTTTCTCTATCCTTTTGGCACCCATGCTTTTAGAAGGATGTCTTTTGGTCTATGTAATGCACCTGCTACATTTCAAAGATGTGTGATGAGTATCTTCTCTAATTTTATCACCAAATTCATGGAAGTTTTCATGGATGATTTTACCGTATATGATAATTCATTTGATGAGTGTTTGCATCACCTTACTCTAGTACTTAAGCGTTGCGTTGAGACTAATTTGGTGCTTAACTTTGAAAAATGTCATTTTGTGGTAGAACATGAAGTAGTTTTAAGTCATGTATTGACACCCAAAGGCTTAAAGGTTGACAAGGCTAAAGTAGAAATCATTCAATCTTTGCCTAATCCACAGTGTGTCAAAGAGGTGAGGTCATTTCTAGGTCATGTTGGGTTTTATAGGGGATTTATCAATGATTTTCTAAGATTGCCTCTCCTTTATGTGCTTTACTTGCAAAAGATGCTTTATTTGATTTTAATGAGGACTGCAGCGGAGCTTTTGACCAATTAAAATTGAAATTAACCACCACTCTTATAGTGCAATCCCCCAACTGGACCCTGCCTTTTGAACTGATGTGTGATGCTAGTAATAAGGTAGTAGGGGCAGTCTTAGGTCAAAGAGTAGAGAAAGCACCTCATGTGATTCATTATGCTTCTAGAACTTTAGATCCAGCACAATATAACTACACTACTACAAAAAAGGAAATCTATGCTGTTGTTTTTGCTCTAGAAAAGTTTCGTCCTTATCTGCTAGGTGTTAAGGTTACTGTTTATACTAATCATTCTGCTACTAAACATATGTTAAGTAAGAATGACTCGAAGCCAAGATTGATTAGATAGGTCCTACTACTGCAAGAATTCCAATTAGAGATCAAAGATAAACCAGGAGCTAAAATTTTAGTAGCAGGCCATCTAAGTAGGCTAGACAATGGGGAGAGTGGGAATCTATTGAGTGATTGTTTCTCTGATGGGACTTTATATGCTATTACTGATAGGCTATCTTGGTATGCTGATATGGTTAATTATATAGTAACCAAAACCTTTCCTATAGACTTGTCTAGAGTCCAAAAGGAGAAGATAAGAGCTTAATTTAAATATTATGTTTGGGATGAGCCAAATTTATGAAAATTTTGTGAAGATCAAATTATAAGGCATTGTGTAGATGACAGTGAATTTCATTCAATTTTAATTTTCTGTCACTCTTTTGAAAATGGTGGATATTTTGAACCTAAAAGAACGGCACACAAAGTTCTTAAATGTGGATTTTATTGGCTTACTATTTTTAGGGATGCCTATGAATTTTGCAAAAGATGTGAAGTATGTCAGAAGACATGTAATTTATCTAGAAGGAATTAAATGCCTCTGCATAATGTGTATATTTGTGAAATTTTTGACGTATGGGGTGTTGATTTTATAGGACATTTCCTCCTTATTTTGGTTTTACTTACATTCTAATGCTTGTTGATTATGCATCTAAGTGAATTGAAGCTATGGCTACTAGAGCTGATGATGCTAAAACGGTGGTAAAACTTGTTAAATCTCTTATTCTGCATAGATATGGAGCTCCTAAAGCAATCATCAGTGATACAGGAACACATTTTTGTAATAGAGCCTTAGGTGCTTGCTAGCGTAATATCATGTAACTCATAAGGTGTCCACTAGATATCACTCCCAAACCAATGACCAAGTTGAAATCCCCAATAAAGAGATCAAGGGCATATTAGAAAAGGTTCTTAAACCAGATAGGAATGATTGGAGTCTAGGGTTAGTTGAAGCTCTCTATGCCTATAGGAGTACATATAAAACACCTATAGGCATGTCACCTTATAGGTTAGTTTTTGGTAAAGCATGTCATCTCCCTGTAGGACTAGAGCATAAATCATATTGTGCTGTAAAGCAATGTAGTCTAGATTATGACCTAGTAGGGAAGGAGTGTAAGTTACAATTGCAGGAATTAGAAGAGATCCCCCTAAAAGCCTATGACAATTCAGTGATCTACAAAGGTAAAGTCAAAGCTTTTCATGATGTTAAGCTTAGTAGGAAAGAATTTCAGTGGGAGAAAAAGTTTCGTTATTCAATTCAAAATTGAAACGCTTTCCTGGTAAGTTAAACTCTAGATGGCTATGACCTTCTATAGTAGTAAAGACTTATCCATATGGTGTTGTTGAGATTAAATCCTTTGCTACTAACAAGATCTTCAAGGTAAATGGTCATAAGCTAAAGCACTTTTATGAAGGAGATTAGGTATGCTTTGTGGAGAAGATTCGAATAGAGGATCCATGAGCTCATTTACATTGAGCCAATGACAGTGAACAAAGACGCTGGTTGGGAGGCAACTCGACATTTTTTAGGAAAGTATACATTTAATTCTACTTTTGTCTTCAGTATTTTTATCTTTTTGCATGCATTAGGGACAATGAATTAATTAAGTGTGGGGAGTTGCATCATGCATTTAGTTCCTAGAGTATTCATTTTTGAAAAAAAAAAATTATGATTTTCTTATAAATAATGCATGAATATGAGTTTATGCTAGGCGTTCTTGCTTAAAATTTTCCTTTTTTAACTATTTTTAGTTTATTCTTCTATGAGTGAAGTCTTTTGAGCATGCTAACTGTCATTCAGAGAAGTTTGATTTGATCTTCATATATCTCTTTAATGAGTAACTGTCATGATTATCCATCTTATTTGAACATACTATATAGCCGCTTCAGAGGCAATAAAATGACCTAATCTATTTTCTAGACTATTGAATTAGTAGAATAACTCATTAAAATTATGACTTTTCTTGTCTCATAAAAGAAAAAAAAGTGAAAAAAAGGGGGAAAAAAGGTGAGATTACCAACATGGGTAGGAAAAGGTGGTTCGACACCTTTTCTCCTTAAGTTTAGGTCTCAAGTTGAGCCTTGTGCATGGAGTAACCCATATTGGAAGAGTCATGCCCCTTTTTGGACCGATCAATGACTCATACCAAACTAGAAGCTAATTAAAAAAATAAATAATGATGAGCATAAATTGCTTGCTCCAGCACCTCTACTCAGGTGAGTGTAAGACAAGGAGTGTTTAATTTCTAAGACCCTATATGGGCCGTGAATATGTGTGCAATTGGAGTTTGAAAAAAAAAGAAAAAAAAATTGCAAGGCAAGTTAGAATCAATTTCAATAAGTTATTCCTTCTAGTTCAATTATCTTTATAGCCATACCACACTTCAACTTTTCTATCGTGAAATTTTTAGACCCCTTGATCGGTGTATGTGTGCTTAAAAGAGATGGATGATTATTGCTTTTGCCACTTTATCAAGGAAATGTTGAGAGTCTGATAACGGAACTCTTTGATGATAGCTGGATGGTTAGTAGTTATCCATCTCACTACAGGAAATGTTGCATCTAACCACGCTTAAATTTGCCTCCTTCCACGCTTATATCCATGGCAGAGCATATTCGCCATGCTTAAGGTAAGCGTGCATAGGGTATCGGTGGGAAAAAATTTGCCACGCTTAATAAACGTGCCCGATTGCGCACTACCTACGCTTATATCCGTGGAAGACTGTGTTATTTATACTTATATGTATAGGTACGTGACCCTCACTTGTATCCATGGCGAGAATATCCTTTGGAACAAAAAACATTTTGACTACTTCCTCGCTTATAAGTGTGGCGTTATGCATGTCATAAATAACTTTCAAATGCTGTAGCCTGTAAGCGGGTAACTAATTTTGACGGAAAAATTTTTATATTAAAAAATAAAAAATCATTACATTTAAAATGCAAATGTATAGTTCATATACACTAACATTATTATAATCATATAGAGAGAGAGAGGGGGGTGAGGTAGAGGAAGAAATAGAAAGAGAAAATATATATTTGATCTTAGAGTAAATGATACAAAAAGTGTGGTAACTTTATAACCAAAAATAAATTACTACCAATCAAGTTCCAAAATAACTAATGTTCAACTACATAATGAAAATTACAAAATTGAATTCAACATGCATATAAAATATGCATCCATTGCGTTTGTTTGAAATAACACAGATCAAATGATATAGAACTCCATAACTTTAACTAAACACCTCATTGATGTATATGTGGGTGGTAAGTGAACCAAATCAAACTCAAACAAGTTCCAAACAAGAATCAAGGTATGGAACATAGATTGAGATGGATCGAAGAATAATAACAAAAGAGGACAAAGGGATAAACAAGACTTTGCACTTGAGATAATCCTTCACGGAGCCACTCAAGGACTTGATCTTGGGCAAATTCTCTTGTCTTCACCAAGGAATCACTCCAATTGAAAAAGGAAGAAAACCTAGAACACCACTTGAACTTGCCAAAATTCAAGATATAGAACTAGGGATTTGGAATACTTTTGAGAATCACACACAAAGGTAATTGTATTTCACTTTGGGAAAGCTTACCACTCTGCATTCAAATGCAACTATATAACCCATCTATTTATAGGCTAAACAAAGATAACCAAAAGACTTAAAAACTCCTAGCAATTAAAACTAGAAAATTGAAAAGACTTAGGAAAAATAAAAAGACACAATTTAAAGGGATGGGGGAGGTTACAATGAACATTCTAGACTTCCTATCAGCTAAAGAAATCCATCCAAGTCGTGCATGATGTCATCCACATGATGTCATGTAACCAAAGTCTCTTCATTTGCCCAGCATTTAATCCTTGCAGCAGCCTCCACTTCAACTGAGCATAACTCTCCACACACACGTCCAAATTAGGTGATTCTGGGCTTGTTAGAAAGCCCTGGAAATCTATTTTCCAGAATGGGCTCATTTGCTCAATTTGGATAAGTAGATCAAAAGTTATGGTCCAAACATTACACCTATATCAGAACTGAACTGGAGCAGGACAACTTCCCTTTGAGTGCTACTTTGCCCAATCAAATGACGTCCAAATTAAATAAAATTGGGCTTATTTTAAAGCTGACATCTTAAGCTTCAAAACCATGTGGCCCCTCAAGTTGTGGGTCCACTTGAGCTAGTCCAAAAAATGAGCACAAAAAAAAATTACCTTCCGCAGGGATGAATCGGGCACCAATTCTTTCGGAAGGAATATGAGTTTTATCTAGATTTTCGCCACTTGCTTGACTACTTCATGGTGTCTAAAGTCCTTGAACTCACATAATAAGAGAAAATATGAGAGTTCCCATGCACGCTCTTATTTGACACTTTTCTTCTTGGAAGTTGACCTTAAATAAAAATGATGCATATGGGAATATGCATCATACTCCCCGGGTGGTTTTGAGTTTGTCCTCAAACTCAAAGGGTTAGCAAGCCTCTCAAGAAAGGGGTCACGCTCACAATATGGGAGCTTTTGGGGAAGGAGGTCACAGGGCATCACCTCTAGAGAGATATAGAAGAGGGTGAGGGGAGGATAAAAACTAGAGTTAGACTCGGTTGGGAGAACAGAGGTGAGTAAGAGGTTCTTTTATAAGGCTTTTTGTGGTTTGGGGGTTTGGGAAGGTTGAATGGGGTTAGGTTCATGCTCATCAAATCTTGGAGGTAGGCTCCAATTTATCTCATTATCTACTTCATCATAGGCATCAAAGATGGGAGGTAGATCAAAGTTAACGTCACTATTTTCTTGATAATGGCTATCTTCATTTAAGACAAATGGATAGCTAACTTTTTTTTGTTCCTTCATGGCTGCTTCCCATTCGGCCAAGGTGATGAATTCCTTGTTGGGGCAGTCCGAGAGTGCATGACCAAAGCCTTGACACTTAGAACACCTTTTAATGCTCATGCTAGAACTCATGGTAGGACTTGATGTGTATGGGGCTGATTTGTGGATGTGTTTGGGTTTGGAAGCTTGGTCAAGTAGGCAACCTAGGCTCTGATACCAATTGATGTATATGTGGGTGGTAAGTGAACCAAATCAGCGGGTACCCGGAGGTGAATCAGAGCGAAAGAGCAGCCCTCGTCCCTTGGGCCCTGATCCGGTAACCAAAAGACTTAAAAACTCCTAGCAATTAAAACTAGAAAATTGAAAAGACTTAGGAAAAATAAAAAGACACAACTTAAAGGGATGGGGGAGGTTACAATGAACATTCTAGACTTTCTATCAGCTGAAGAAATCCATCCAAGTCGTGTATGATGTCAGCAAGGTGATGTCATGTAACCTAAAGTCTCTTCATTTGCCCAGCATTAATCCTTGCAGCAGCCTCCACTTCAACTGAGCATAACTCTCAGCACACACGTCCAAAGCAGGTGATTCTGGGCTTGTTAGAAAGCCCTGGAAATCTATTTTCCAGAATGGGCTCATTTGCTCAATTTGGATAAGTAGATCAAAAGTTATGGTCCGAACATTACACCTATATCAGAACTGGACTGGAGCAGGACAACTTCCCTTTGAGTGCTACTTTGCCCAATCAAATGACGTCCAAATTAAATAAAATTGGGCTTATTTTAAAGCTGACATCTTAAGCTTCAAAACCATGTGGCCCCTCAAGTTGTGGGTCCACTTGAGCTAGTCCAAAAAATGAGCACAAAAAAAATTACCTTCCGCAGGGATGAATCGGGCACCAATTCTTCCGGAAGGAATATGAGTTTTATCCAGATTTTCGCCACTTGCTTGACTACTTCATGGTGTCTAAAGTCCTTGAACTCACATAATAAGAGAAAATATGAGAGTTCCCATGCACGCTCTTGTTTGACACTTTTCTTCTTGGAAGTTGACCTTAAATAAAAATGATGCATATGGGAATATGCATCACCTCACGAACCCATATTTGCTTCATATCCGATGTTGTGACATGCTACCCTTGGTTTCAACCTGAAATCACCAAATTCATATATTAGAGTTAAGTGCAACAAATAACGCTACTAATTAAAAAAAACTTCTAAAAAATTGCAAGATGTAATATCTAGCTATTAGCCTCCATAACAATGTACCTGCGCTCTGAAAACATTATATGATATCCTTACACTTAGGTTTTTGTTTTTAGTAGATTCCCTAATTTTGAAAAAATTTCGGCAGAGTTCCACTTAAAACTTGGTTATTTTCCTTTTAGAACATGTCATGAATACAACAAAAAACTATTCATAATCTCAACGGCCACATACCGGAGCAAATCAACTCAACAGGCCACACTCCTGGAGTACCCAATACAAATACAACCCATTGCCATGAATAAATCCAAAAAATCGAACAACATTTCAATTAACGAACTCAATGGCCACAATTGAATGCACAACGCAAATTAAACAACTCAATCCATAAAAACATGTAATTTAAAACTTTTAAACTAAACTCACAATGTTCACATTTTGCAGTCTCTCAAGTCGTCAACCATCTTGAGATCAGCTTTGTAATCGCATGCGTTCAATACCTATTGTAATCATGTTCAACCTCTCAACATGTGATTGAATCTATACCAATAAAGAATGTGTTCAAACATGTAATTTGTACATACTTGGATATTTTCTTGTGGTTTTTGTTATTTACTGGGCTCTAGTAAACCAACATTTTCATCCAAGCTTGCATCGAATACATGGGCAAACTATCATGTTACTACCCTCGGCATTGGCAAAAGCAAAATCTAGAAATTTTTCAATTATACTTATATATTCGGCAGATCTCCTACCCTTATCAATCCAACTTTTGTCCACTTCTATCATTAAGAGTAAGAAAAGAAAGTAATTGTTTCAATTAGTAAAAAAAGTAATTGTTTGAAATAGTATCAAGACTCACATAACATTATAGAGAGAATATTTGGCCTTTATTTGGTGAATTACGAGTATTTTCTGGATATCTATTTCTGTGCTTTTGCTTAATTTGCTCGAAATTTTGATTTTAATATTTTTTAACTTGTCATTGTCTACACTCTACAACAATTATGATTGATTTTATGCTTGGTTCCTTTCAGACCTCAATGTTCATTACACCTTTTCCTTTTACCTATGATTCCCACCACTATCGTTGCCTTGATCCTTAAACCTTTCTAGACCTGCTTATGATATCAAACCGATCAAACACGCTTATGAGCGGGAACAGCAGATAGTACATAAGATGAAGTTAGAATCATTCGTTCTTTAGAATAAATGAGGAAATGAAGTTACATACCTCCCTTTCCTGCAAGGCTGCCTCTTTTTTGAACAGTAAAAAGCTGTTAGTCACTTGAATGCAATAGAACAGGACCACATAGAAAGGACTTGTTGAAAATTGGTGCTTGCCTACTCAAAAGTCGAGCTTCCAAAGATACACCTTCTCCAAGAGAAGCAACCTGAAGTAAGGAAGCATATTTTTACTTGAATCACAACCACTAATTGGAAGTTAATAGATGGAAATATCTTTTAAACCTTTTCCCATGAGGAAAAGGGAATTTTTTGGGGCAAGGGGTCCTATTTTCTATCCCTACCGTCTGCAACAAATTGTATAAAGCATTTTAACATTTCCATTTAAGCGGGAAATCAAGGATGCATTAATTTTACTTGACACCAACATGCAACCATTCACCTTTGGAACTGGGAACGATGTGAGGCTCGCATATATGGGTGGTCTGCTGAAGTTAATGTCTGTACTCATTGCATTCAAATTTACAAGGAAGCCAACTTTCTGTGAGCTTACGATATATATATTGTCTAACTTTATACAGGTGAGGTATATGGTTGTAATCTGACCGTGGTTATTCTACGTTGCATTTCTTTGCCACATCATTGATATTACCAACTATCTGTAATTCAACATGGCATTCAAATCTTTAAGAAAAGAAAGTTTCAATTATGGAAACAAAATGACAAAAGGAAATACAAGAAGGAAATGTAGTAATATGTAAGAGGTCAAACTCCTAGCAGCATATGGCACAAGCAAAAAGCCTAGTCAAGATAGCTATAGTGGAAAACACTCTCTTGTTATGTGTTTTACATAGTTTGGAACCTCATTCACAATTCTTTCCCTGGCTTCTAATCAAAAATATAAAAGAAGACGAGGTCAAGTAATGGTTGAGAAACTGTGATGCCTTGTTTAAATTTGCGACTTGTCTCAGGCACTAATGGATTCAATGTGATCTGGCCACTGTAAAATAATGAACACGTGATATGATGTGCATATGTGCAACATAGCCAACCTTAACATTACGCTTGTACAAAGGGAGAAATCTATAAATAGGTTTGATTAATTTCTTTAACCTTCCAGGGGTTCTCAAATACATATGTATGATATCAAGATCCACAAGCTGGGCACAATCAGCATATGTATGATAGGCCAGGAGCTCCATGCTATTGATGTGGTAAACAACTTCTGGGAAAAGGAAGTAACTAAAGACTTCAAATTTCAGTCTCCTGAAATCCATTCCCCTTTATCGTTTTTAAGCATATTGAAGTATTTTGAGCCTGAAATCCAGAAGTATTTTTAGCATATTGAAGTATTTTGAGCAATCGATCAGACCCATAATCTTGAAATCGATTCCCCTTTATCCACTCCCTTTCAAATTTCAGTCTCCTAAAATCCATTCTCCTTTGTTTCTCACTTTAGTCAGCATATTGAAGTATTTTGAGCCCATGACTTTGGATTTCGGGTGCGTCCATGTAACATTCTCAAGATTCAGAAAAGGAATGAAATGGGTTTCAACGGAGGAACGAAGGGGTGGATAGGCAACATGGAAAATAGAAAGTGAGAAAAGAAGCATACTCGGTGCAAGATAATAGATGGCTGCCGACAGCCAGGACACGCCGGAAGCAGCTACAGTCATTGCCGAAGAGCAGAGGTATCTCGGTTTAGATGACCAAGCGACCGGCGAGCAAGCAATTACCAGAACCACGACAGTTCCTCTGCGCAAAAGCACGACCAGCGAGCAATCGATCAGACCCACAACTGCCGGAACACCACCGACCGTCGACACTGTCGTCGTGGACCACCGCACTACTGTGTAGGGTTTTGAGTGAAAGCTGGAATTCCAGAGGCAGGGGAAGACGTAGCGCGCGAGTTGTGAAAAAAGAAAGAGAATTGAAGTGTTTCGCTGATCGAGTAATGTTCCGCCGAGTACTTTAATTATTTTAAGCTTAATTGGTAATTTCATTTTTTTGGGGGTTTAAGTAAAATATATTTTAAAAAACTACAACAATTATCTGCCACGCTTATTATCTGTGCTTAATATGTTGTATTCACAAGATACATATTGCCACGCTTAATATGCGTGGCCATACCTTAATTACGTATTGCCACTCTTATAAGAGTGATTATATTTTTCCTCACTTATTATGTGTGGAGAAAATTCTAAGCGTTTATTTTTTCTTATTTTCTCTCCACACTTAGCCATGTGTGGTTAAATAAGAGTGGAAGAGTGGCCTTTTTTCTGTAGTGCCTGTTGGAAGGAAAAATAATTCATTGTGAATAAAACTGTTTTTAAAGCAACCCAATTCCTAGTATAAATTTCATATTTATGCGTGACTTTATAAGAAAGAGGGTCAGCTTGTATGTCGAGTCCCAGATTTCTTTGCATGAGGCCGTCCAAGGTCTAAGTGTGGGATAATTTATTAAGTCATAATTTATGCGTGTTTTTAATAATTATTTTGATTATATTATATATATTATTTTGTCTAATTTATATTATTTTATATATTTTTAGGTTAAGCATTAATAAAGAAAGAGGAGAAGAAAAGATAATGAAGTTCGGGTTTGATTGAAGGATTCCAGCGGAATTATCAAGTCGGTCTAAAAAATAATGAATTATGAAAAATACTATTTTCATAAGAATTTATTTGGGATTGGATTGTAAGACTACTACCCTAATTGAAGAGAAATTAGAAGACTTAGAAGACAAAGAGTCTAAAGAGAAAAACTCTAGTAGAATAATACTATTTTTAAAAAAAAAAAAAAACCCACCTCTTCTCCTTTAAAAATCCCTCACGTCACTCTACCTCTTCTCCTTTAAAAAAAAAAAAAAAAAAAATCCCTCACGCCTCAACCCATCAGGTTTCTCTCCTACACCATCAGATCCCATCTCACGGCAACACACGTAGCACCATGGCAGCGGCTGACAAAACCCTTTGGGCCTCCTCTCAGATGTAACACTACCGCACCATCATACACGCCTACCATATAGCATCGCCTTGGATCAAAATCTCACACTCCCTCATCATCTACCACCTATCAACAAATTACCTCCTCCTTCACGTAACCCTTACCTCCATCATCATCATCATCATCGATCGTCATCATCGTTAGCCACACACCTCAACACTTGCCTACCTTCATAAAACATCAATGCATCATCATGATCAGCAAGCATAATATAATCAAAGTAATATTGTTTCTTTTTTTTCATCTTCTATTTTATTAGTTTAGTGTCAAACTTGATTTATTTGGGAAATTCATGTATTTTAATTTATAATATGTGTGAGTAATCTCCTTGTACTTAGTATAATCTATTTGAAACCATACTAAATTAATTATTTTGAAATAAGTTTTATACTTTATTGTCTAGTTGATTTTTATTCATGATTCTATAACGATTAATATTTATCGTTTATGATATTTGCGTTAGATTAATTAGAATGCATGCTAATTCATATGATTGTTAAAAGGCTTTAGTAGGTAAACGTTATAGTCTTTTAGGCATAAGTATCATTCTAATTAATCATGGAAGGTTCAAACACATCTCTTTTAATTAAGTAATCATTATAAGTCTTTGTCAAATCAATTTGCTGGTAAATTGGTTACATGGCATTAGGTGATGTTTTTCTAATACTTAACGCTCTAGTTTGATTAAATTCTTGCACTGCTGTTAGGATTATCAATACTAGGAGGGTTTATATTAGGACTTGACATAAATAAACTATAATATAAGGAAAAACGGGAAAGATCTGCTAGTGAGTGACTTCTACAGTCTAACTCATGGATAAATTGATTTGTATGTTGATGATAAATATTAATTTGTATGGTGGATGTAGATTATACTAAGTATTTTTCATAAATTTGGTATCTTTAATAATTATTTGTTGCATTTTAGTTAATTTCTTTTGTTTGTCAATTTTAATTCTTAAATTTAAAACTTTAATATAAATTTTGTTTACCTC
>JAKOGI010000538.1:155000-357500 GCA_029747015.1 Carnegiea gigantea | reverse complement strand
ATCCTATTCCACCTCCTCAGAGTACATCCCTTTTTGCAGTGCAAGGTAATTTTTGATGTGCACTGAATCTTCCTTTTTTTGGGAGGGGGTGCTTCAATTGAAAAGAAATCATATAAGCATTCATAGTTTGTGAATATATCTTGAAGCCTTTTTTGTGTTGGCCTTTTTACAGTGTAAGGAAAAATGGGCCAAACAGATTGTGATGGTTTCAATGTGGTTGCCATCTACCTATGCTTATATAGTAACATTATAGTTAGTATTATTATCTTGGGTCCTATCACTGGACAGAGAATGTGCTCGATGCGTCTCTTCGGAGTAAAGTGAGCAAGAGAGAAAATGAGTTATGGCAACAGCGGCAAGGCAGCAGTGACAAGTTTCTTGTCACCCTTGCTCGTAGTATTATCACCTATCTATGCTTAAAAATCAATATAGTAGCCGTTCGATCAGCCCCACCACCTATCAAGAGCAAGGTTTGGGATATCTTGGGGGTGGACGGGTCTCTTTCCTCTGTCCTTCACTGGGGGCTTTATGGTTAAGGTGGGAGTTGGGAACTTAGTGAATAATAGATGGTGAATTGGTATTAGGAGGTTGGCCGTGCTGTTCTTCTCACATTTGAGGCCTGTTTGTTCTGCCGTTGCCCCCTTCTTTTGTCGCCTTTTAATTTACTTTCTATTACTAACATACTATAGTGAATTATATTTTTAGGTCATAGAACATTAGTATCTTGATTGAGTTTAATTGATACTTTCGAAGCCTGTTTATAAAACATTTTGTGTTGGAATGGATGAGGTGGTGCATGGACATTGACATCAATGTTATAAACACCAAGTAAGCATGGTGGAACTAGGAGGGTGGTGAAGTCATGATATATCCCCTCCAATCCGAATGTCAAACGAAGGGCATTTCATTATAGAACAAGGTGCAAAACAACAGGTTGAAGCCTAAAGCATCCTAACATGATGAATTCGATTCTGCTAGGCTTTGCTCTGTTCATATTCTAGGGAAGGCATGAATGTAGGCCCCCCCTCTCCGTATAAGTGCATAAGTGTAGGTTTGAAAGTGTACTTGGATTGCTTTTTTGGATGATTGACGTATATGAATGTTGTTACCGCATGAGAGTAGGTTTTGATATGTGCTCAGTTAGCCTTTTAGGATAGTTGAGGTATATGAATGTTGTTATCCCTCTTAGTTGATGTGATCTATTGATAAATCCTTATCTTATTAATCTAGACACCTCGGTTGAAACATCCACAAATGAATATGATGATCGAAAATAATATAATTTACCAAGGTTTCAACATAAATCAGCTGCGCTTGAACCGCACTAGCCACAAACACTTGCATCACTACTGGGCAAATTGAAAATCGAATTTTGATTGAAGTTCAGTGTCCCCTGATTTGTACACGTGAAGAACTGAGTATTAGAGAAAATTAAACATACTAATACTTCTAATATTTACCCAAAAAAATACAAATATGAAATGAAGTAATCAGCTATATTGAAGCATAATGAAATTATATCTATTAATCTTAATTTTATAAAAATAAAATCAGTCCTTTTTTCAATCCTTGATTTATCTAGAAATAATTATACATAGTCCTATATTTCATTTTCATAGCTGTAAAATCGTACCTAGAGTAGTCTTTATAATGTCAACTTTTCCGCTTATTTTCAAAAAATAAATCAAAATTTGCAATTTTTCAAGAATTGGAGAGACATTCTCAATTATATGTCTTTGCCATATATTGAACCGAACAATCTTGCTTGTCCATGTCCCTAAAATGTAAGTGGGTAAGAAATAAATAAACACAAGACAAAACTAAAAAAAAGTCTATAGAGAAGTCAAACCTAGATTAACAACTTAGACCAACATCAATGCATAGGATTTATAAGTAAAAGTGACATCAAGGAATGAAAAAATATGGTACATATAGGATGAAGCTCATTGCGTGAGGAAAACAGCAAATATGTTTAATAGGACCAGTCCTCCATCCCTCCAGCCTCACTCGAGCAGGATGTATGAACAGTAATAGAGGAGAACATGATAACAATTAAACTGATGTTTGATGGGTCAAGACTGACAAAAAGTGACAGTGTTGGCAAGACATGATTACTTTCCTTACCCTTCATAATTATGATAAAAGTTTGAATCGATATTTAAACACAAATATTTAAAATACTAAAAGAATAAACCATTTCTAATGCACAAAAATTGGAAAGAACAGTTTCTAATGTACGAAATTTTGGCCTTACTGATTTGCATAAAGCATGCCTTGCTTGTACATTAAATTCAGTATTTCAAGCAACTTCAAGTATTCAAGCATAACGAAATTACATCTACTAATCTTAATTTTATAATAATAAAATCAGTCATTTTTTTGAATCCTTGATTTATCTTGAAATAATTGTATATAGTACTATATTTTATTTTGATAACTACAAAATCGTATCGATGGTAGTCTTCATACTCTCAACTTTCCAATAGTGATGCCATATATGTCTTTGCCATATATTGAAACAATCTTGCTTGTTGACATCCAGAAAACGGAGGATGATAAAAAATAAATAAACACATAACAAATAAAAAAAGTCCATATAGAAGGCAAACTTAGATTTGCTGCTCAGACCAACATTAGGATGCAAGATTAACACACAGAAGTTACATCAAGGAATGAAACCTTCCCCCTTTTCGCTTCTAGAACCAACCCCCCCCCCCCCCCCCCCCCAAAAAAAAAAAAAACCATAGTCTTCTCTATTGCTTTATCCCTCCCCATCCCACTATTCTAATCTTTTAGCATTAACCGAATATGGCTCCTCACATTTCATCATCCCTTTGATAATAATCATTGACAACATTTAATTCATATACAGTGAAAATACACCAACTCCCAAACAAACCCTGCCCCCCAAAAAAAGAGAAAAGCTCTTTACTCTCTAACTTCCGCCGACATTCGTTAGTCAACCTTAAAGACAATTAGTCATCTACTCATCTTCTTTGACCCTAAGGATGCCCTTATTTTTTAGTCGTCCCTGTCCATATCTTCACCTCCTCACAGTTGGCTACCATCTGTACAACCCCCTTTTTTTCTACTCCATTCGATCCCCCCCCCCCCCCTTTTTTTGATAGACACTCGACCTTATTGAGAAGGCAACATGGATGTTTATGGAAGCAAGTTGTAGACATATTATTATCTTCTAGATCATAACTATCAATAGTCTAGGTTAACAATAAATGTATAAAACAATGACAAAAATAAGAACATTCCATAATACCAATGATTGGTTAACCAAATACCATATTCCATCAAGATATTTATATGTCAATCTAATTGTTCAATCTTTAACGTCGACAAAAAGAAGTTGATTTCTTTGAAAAATGCCTAATAATAGTAGTTTCAAAGAAACTTCACTAATTGATCGGCTTGAAGTGTCGTAAAGGGCTAATTGTGAGACGAACTAAGCATACAACCAAGAATTAGAGAGAGGTTTGGGTGGTCATACATGTGTATCAGAGAGATAAGGATGAGAGAAGAATATCTGGGAATTTACTTGATGGAGCAAAGAGGCAAAGCATTTCAATGATTGGCTTTGGGTTTGGGAGGTTATAAGTGTGTATCGAAGAGAGTAGTTGCGGAAAATTCTTAGATACAAACATATATATCTAGCAAGATACGCATATTTTTTCTCTACATAATCTTTTTCCCTCATTCATCCCTCACCGCACCGCCCTCCAAAACCCAAAAAAAAGTGTTTTACACTTAACCCAAATTTTTGAAATAGATCGTCTCACATAAAGGTTCTTGTGAGGTAAACTCTTTTAACAGCAACTTTTTTGAGGTTTTGTGGTCAATTATAATATGTTTTTTGAGTGACTTTTAAATTTAGAGGTGACTAATAGCTTATTTAGTTGTACCTGTAGTGACAATTACCCCTAAATGAACTATTGGTCACCCAATTTTTATTAATAGTCACCATAAAATTATCTATCATGATATGATTTACATTAGACGGTTTCATGCTAGGCTTATTACATATTGAATTCTATTATAAAGAGAAAACCTTGTAGTACAGGATTCGTAGTATTAATAGTAAAGTCACCATACAACTAATACCTATGCTGCAAGTAATAGTTTTAGGCGGAGAATAACTCCATATAAATGATGCAAAACTACTTGTTGACGAAAACTATGGAGAATGCAATTTTTGCATTTAATACAGGGGGAAAAAAAGATCTTGCATTTAATACAGGGAAAAAAAAGTTATATACGGTGAGTTGGTGATGAGCACAAATGTTTGTTTTTGACATACGAATTAGACAAAATATTGACTTTTAGGTTCCGAGACTTAATGTATTAATTTTTATGACGCTTATATTTTTGAGTTTATTTTTAAGCATTCTCATTTATAATTCCTTACAATTTAACTTGAAATTACAAACATATCCTTACTATTGTCCTTCTAGGTTTATTTTTTTCAAAAAAATCAAACCCCCTCTCTTTTGGGCACGTATAACACCACCGATAAACTATCTAATAGCAAAAACTGAAAAGATAATTTTTAAGATTTTTGTTTTAAAAGAAAAAAACAAAAGTGACAATAGTAAGGATATTTTTTGTAATTTGAGGATTGAATTATAAAAAATTTATAAGTGAGAATACTTAAGAATAAACTCAAAAATATTAGGATCATAAAATTAATGTATCAAATCTAGAGGTATCTAAAACTCAATAGTTTCGAAAAAGACAATTACAACATAATAATATCAACTTACTATGACGCCAAGGTTTCTCATTGGAGACTAGGACGCAAACAATGATTTTTCGGAAAGATTTTTAACGACAGACATTCCGAAATTTTAAATTTTTGAAAGGAATTTTTTGAAATACTGTAAAATACAACTAGTACTTGCAGCACAAGTGGCTTGGGCACACATTAAGGTTGAGAGTTGAGACATTGCTATTAAAAATTACTAGTCTGGACCCGTACTTTGTACAGTGCATGATAAAGTATACATTTTGTAGGCATATAATATGCAAGTAATAAACCGATAACCATTGTAGACATAGTTAATATGATAAATTTGATAGGACGATAGAATAATCAATGAATGTAGTAACATGACAAATTAACCTCAATGAATAGGAATATGAAGGGCAGTCTGTGAGAGAAACCTACAAATGAAGAATAGGTAAGAAATTAGCTGACTCATTGTTTATTGGGAGTAAACTATAGATTAAGAATTAAAAATGAACATGATCAAAAATAAAAATATTACCTTACAAACATATGTACCCTATTAGATACATATACTGCGCATACAGCACACAATCTTAGATTTATAACAATTAAAAATGATTTAATTTTGCTTGTTGGCATAAAAGATTCACTGCAATTGAGAAAATGTTCCCTGCAGTTGGAAAAAGATTCACTGTACTGCATAAAAAATTCATTGGATCAAATTAAGATGTAAAACTGTGGAGTAAACGCTGATACTATCCATATTTCACCGTTGTCATTATTGCACCACAATTGCAACGTGGCTTACATATGCTTATATAACTGAATGGTGTACATATGCTTATATAGCTGTATTGATGTGCAGATATTCTTTCCAGTATTTCAGAATAGATATTACTTTGTTATGTGCTTCAATTTCTTGACAAAGAAGGTAGAGATTATCCATTTTGTTAGTCATAACAATGTGAACAATTGTGCCATTCTTGTTTGTGTCACCCTCTTGGTAATTTTCTATATTACCCTTTCGTCTTTTTGATATTCTAATCCTCTAATATTTGAAGTTACCTATTATAAATCTATACTACCTTTTTTTCCTAGGTTCGATGCTTCTCAAAGTATTTTCCTGATAAAATTCCCAAGTTAGCAAGGGATAAAGCTATTTTTATGGAGAGTTTGCAATTGGAGCAACTGAAACTACCATGGATGGAAGTTTCAAGAAAAGCTTATCCCGACTCAGGGGTGTATGCAATGCGACACTTGGAGATGTACATGGAAGATGTTGAGAAATGGAATACCGAGTTTACGAAGTTCAATGTCAGTTCACTTTTTTTTCCATTGTTATAATTAAGTGAATTATATCATCAAAAGTTTTGACAAGTTTTTTGCTCTCAAAAGGCACCCTTGTTGAAAAGCCCATCCATCCTGTCTACTTACCAAGGGCCACGGCCAGATGGATTGAGAGTATAATTATATGTAGTAAAGGTCCATATGTCTAGTTACATAGATCAGCTATGTATCAAACAAAAAGAAACATGGCTTGAGGCTTGAAATCCTCAGGGTCCTCCTTGGAGAACTCCTTATAACTCTACAATGCCCTATCTTTGAACAACCCTCAAAGCTTTTCTTAGTATAGCAATCACAATATTCTCAAACAAAGCCTCAAAAGAGAGGAGATTAACGGCCAATCTGTTTTAAAAAAGGACTTAAATTTGCTTCTTGGCCCAAAAGGTTCACTACATTTGGGAAAAAGGTTCCATGCAGTTCGGAAAAGATTCACTGAATTGTATAAAACATCTCAATTTTGCTTCTTGGCACAAAATGTTCACTACAATTAAGGAAAGGTTCCCTACAGTTGGAAAAAGATTCACAGCATTGCATAAAAGATTCATTCGATCAAAATTAAGATGTACAGTTACAAACAATACTCTGTCATTAAATAGGAATCAATAGTAGCATGCACATCTACAACCACCAAAGCAGCTCTAATATCGACAAATTCAATTAGCTTTAATATTCACAAAATATTAAATTATGTAAAAAGAAATGATGGTGTCCTCATGCTATCAATTTTGACATTTATAGTGTCACATAATATTTCCAAGTGCACCATCTTCGACAGACACCATGGTACATGCCACCTACATCAACAAATATTTTGCCCTTTAATTATAAATTTTTTCTAACTATATTTGTTAAAATATAAAGTGATCTTGTAATTTATTACTTCAATAGTTGCAGCTCCAACATTAGTGTTGGACATGCTGGGATCCTCTGGAGGCCGTAGATCACTTGTTGCCTTCAAAAATTATATAAGTTACTCCTTTAATTTGAGTACAGTGATACCTCAGTAATTATTATGTTCATTTACTTATAGTTATTCTATGAATAACAGAATTTGAGACTATTAATCGTTCTTATTTTTTGGTGTATCTTTTCAAAAATATAGTGAAACCTTTATAGACTGCAGTGAAACCTTTTTATACTATAGTGAACCTTTTGACTAAATCAATGCACCTTTTTTGTCAGCTTATGTGCAATGATTTTTGTTATTACAATTATGCCTTTGGGGAATTTTATCGAATACCTTATGTGCAAAGAATGTTGACTTTAAAAGTTGTATTAGGTAGACATACTTTGCATTAAAGATTGATATATAATTGCTTGTTTGAGGAATTTTATCAAACATACCTCCAGTAGAACTCCTAACAGCTGTAACTCTTCAATAAGCAAATTTTCTGCGTCAGCTATAATTTGTTCCTCAAAATCTATTGATTTAAGTATATACTCTTGCTAATTTTCAAAAAGAGTTTTCTGCCTCACCTATAAATGTTTGTTTGAGGATGAATCATGTATCTGCTGCTTTGTATTGCTGAATCATGGTGAGCGTTTGTATGGTGGGGTGCCCAAATTCAAAAAGAGAAGGTCCAATTACAGCATGGGTAAGGGTGGTGGAATTAGGTTTGTTGGGCCCAATTAAGTCAACTTTCAGCCTGATCAAATTCGAATTAGGATTGTTGAGCTCAAAAATTTCAGCTTTGTTTGGCAAGGTAGTAGAAGACCTCTTTATATAGGTTTGTATATTAACATGGTACATGGGTATGTACCATAGACTCATTGGCTTAAGTGTGTGCTCATAAAAGGTTAATTTCATACTGTAAGTGTATCTTATAGTGGAAGAGTTTGGATATGTGGTGGATGATTTGATACAATGTCTCCTATAATGTGTGGGTTTGGATTATCGTGGTTGAGTCAACATTGTAAATAGAACATGTAATTATACCAAAAAGAGGAAAAACTATGAACATATTCACATCTAAAAGTACAAACTATAGCACATGCAATGCATTAGAAGTAACAACTTAACAATGTCAATCAGGAACACATCAAAAAGTCTGTCTCCTAAAATGCATGCATTAGCATTTCATGCTTCAGTGTAAAACTAAATTTGATTCAATGTCTCATAGTACACATATTTTACAATAAGTTACAAGTTGATTGAAAGTAGTAAAAATAAATCAATATAAAGCGGAATCCATGAAGAATCATAATAGCGCAGCAGCTATATGTACAACAGTGAATGCCTTGGGGGTGTAGCATATTTACAATTGGAAGTTGTTTGTGAGAGACTATAAGCATATTTGCATATGTTACATAATATTGGAAATTAGGCTTGACATACGAAATACAGATTTGAACATGTAACGTAACAATTGAGTTATTACTGTCAAATAGTAATAGTGGACTCAATATATCCCTTCCTAAATAAATAAGAAAAAAAATCGGACTTTTGCAAATAGAAAATGTACATTATTATAAGATACTGCCAACATAATGCATTAGAAATATTAAACTTAGGTAATGCATAATCGTTCTAAATAAATTGGAGAGCTTGGTCCATCCACGATCACAAACAAAGGGGCCGCATTGCGCGAGCATATGAAGTATTAAGACAAAAAACAACCCTACATTTTCTGCATGCACTCATACAACTTGTTAAAAGAACGCGTTGGCTATTATTCCTAAACTAAAATTTTTGGCCAAATATCATGTTATGGTCGAATATGAAGTAGTACATGAGCAACTATAAGGGAGAATGGACTAACTTAAGTGAAAGTGGTTCAAGCACCTTCATGGATATGTATTATATGTACTCCAGCAGTGACAGTAAATGGTGTGTTTAATTTGTAGGTAGCTCAAAAAGGGAGAAAAGAATGATCCAACAAAATATCAGAACTTGTTTACAGTTTGAAAATTAGCCCTCTAATCATATGTCCAATATTTTTCATCATTTTCCATTATGACATATATTATATGGACAAATATTAAACCCATAGTTAATTGAACCAGAAAAAATTAAACATATGTTGTTCAAGTAAAAAACAAAAACCAACAAAGAACTTGTTTATATTATTGTCCATAATAACATATGGTAGAGATATATATTGAGCTTGCTTTATTATATATTCTCCACGCAGCGACAGTAAATAGTATGTTTAATTTGTAATTAGTCCAAAAAGGGAGAAAAGAAGGATCCAACAAAATAACAGAACTTGTGAACGTTTTGAAAATTAGCCCCACAATCATATGTACATTATTTTACATTATTTTAACATTATAACATATTGCATGGATAAATATTAAGTGCGTAATCAACTTTGTCCATAATTGAACCAAACAAAATTAAAATGTATGTTGTTCAAGTATAAAACCAAAAAAAAAAAATAATTGTTTATGTATTGTCCATAGTAACATATTGCACAGATAGATATTGAGCTTGCTTTATTATATGCACTTCAGCACGGATAGTAAATGGTGCGTTTAATTTATAATTAGTCCAAAAAGTTTAAAAAAAAACTTTTGAACGTCCTCAAAATTAGCCCTACAATCATATCTAAATTATCTTGCATTATTTTCCATAATAACATATTACATGGGTAAATATTAAGCCCCTGATCAATTTTTTCCTTAATTTAACCCCAAAAAAGTGAACGTATGTTCTTCAACGAACACAAAAAATCACAACCCTCCATATAAAACCCAAACCCAAGCCCAAATAAATTAAAAGATAGCAAATGTCAAAAATGAAATGAAAAGAAAGAAAAGGTGAAGAAGCAGAAATGGATAACAAAAAAATTCTGGAATTCAATATATCATGCTCCAGTAACCATATAGGGTAGCTACCCATCATAGGTACATGAAGAGTGAGACAGATTTGCAAACCCAGCACTACAGCAGAAATTAAAATCCACATTACCAAAAACTAACCCAGAAATTGGGTTTTTATTTTACAAAATTTGCTGTAATTGTGTGAAGTCATGGTCTTCATACTCATGCTTCTTCCGTTCCACTCGCCTGCGATAAGCCCATATCTCTCTCCTCCTCCATTCTCTTCACCTTCAATTGCAACGACCTGTTCAAATCAACATCACAATCATCACTCAGATCTCGATTCAATCCAAAGCACAAAGCGTGAAATTAAAAACATGCAGGAAGTTAAGAAGAATCTAGAGGAGACGTATAGACACAAAGACTACTTTTGCTTTACGTAGGCAAGGATGATGCTTATTGATGGTTTGCCCTCTCTTGTAAATAAAACTTGAAATTGAACTTCACACTCATCAAACTTAACATTGGTTTGCCCCCTCCTGTAAATAAATTAAAACTCTGGTGAGCCTAGTGAGCCTAGAGTGAGATAAGCAGAAAGTCTAGAGAGTGAGGGAAATACAGAGTGAGAGGAGAGAGAATTAGAGGGTGCCAGCTATGAAATTGAATGATCAAAACTTTCTCTAAGTCAAGGATGACAAAGAGCCCAGCAGAGAGAATTTCTAGAGAGAGAAACGGAACCTCACATTGCCTAGTCACCTCCTTCCCCTTCCATTCTTCCATTATTTACACTTCCAAAAAAGAACTCCAAAATCTAATCCATTCAAATCCTATCTTCTCCTCCTCTCTCATTCTCTCTCTCTGCTTATCTTTCTTCCCATATATAAATCCTCCCCTTCTCCCGTTCCTAGTCATGAGGGGCACATGAATGTGGTGCTTCTTGAGATAGAGAGATAAAGAGAGTAAAAGGAGTTGATCGTTGAACAGTCATTCGCAACCATGGCTACTTCTTCAACCTCCCTTTCTCATCTTCCTTCTTTTGAGAAGAAGCACTGGTGGCTTAGCACCAAAAAGGTCTCATCTTTTATCTAAATTGTCCTACATTCTTCTCGAATGTGAAAAGAATGGAGGATCTCTGTTGTCGGCACCAGAGAAGCGGCGCTTCAAGTCCAAACACTTGTGCTTGCAGTAGAGAGAGGAGAAAGGTTTTATGGTGTGTTTGTGAAGTTTGCCAGCTATGGACCCCCACCATTTGGGAAGAGAGAGAGAGAGAGAGAGAGAGAGAGAGAGAGAGAGAGAGAGAGGGAGAGAGAGGGAATACTTTCCATCCATGGCCGATTGTGAACTGGGTAAAATCAGGGAAAGGCAAAAAAGTGAGAGAAGGAAGGGGAGAGATAAAGACAGAGAGAGAAGGAATAGGATTGACTGAAAACTTGCCATCCATGGGAAGATGACAGTGAGAAGATGACCGTGTGATGAAGACAGTGAGAGAAAGAAGGGGAAAGAAAAAGACAGAGAGATAAAAATAGAATTTAGATCAACGGCTGTAATAGAAATAGAGAATTTAAATCAACGGCTGTAATACAGAGAGGGAGAAGAAAGAAAATTCTAGAGAAGGTTCAGTCAAAGCCACGTTCTGCTAATGGGGGGAGGAGGGTTGATTTTATATATCTTTATTTCTTGTTCTGTTAACTTAAATCTACGGTTGTAATTAATTCAACTTATAGATCTTATGGCTGAAAAGTCTTAATTAATAAAAATTTAGAAGAGGGTAGTTATTAAAACTTTACTATATATGTATTATATATATATATATATATATGTATATATGGATAGATAGATAGATAGATAGATAGATAGATATAGATATAGATATAGATGTATACATATGTTAAAAATTTTCATGGGGATTTGTAAAAGTCATAATTGTACTTATCAAATTAGACGAAACTTAAATTAGGCACGTAAATAATTCTGCATGGCTTTGCTTGTAATAAATTGAAATATTAAATGTTTAGATAATTAAATAAACTTTTTTACTATTAAAAATCGTAGAATTGATAAGATTAATTTAGCATTTTTTTTTTTTGTTATGGTAAATTAAGACAATAAATACACTTCTTACCGTAAAATACAACTAGTACTTGTACGGCATAGGTAGCTTGGGCACACATTAGAGGTTGAGAAATTGTTATTAAAAATTATGTATACATATTTTTAAAATTTTTATGGGGATTTTGTAAAAGTCATAATTATACTTATCAAATTACAGGAGACTTAAAAGTAGGATATGGTAAACAAATTCTTTCAATCCACTAGTAAGACAATAATCTGATATACATTTCATTGCTTAATAAATCAAAATATGCAAAAGATGATAATTAAATACCCTTATAAAAATCTTCTTGTTTATGTTTTTTGTAAAACTTAAATACTCTTTCCGTTCCATAATAATTGTCATAGTTTATATTTTGATTTGTCGCAAAAGATTATCATGCTTAGTTACTTAAATTAGACACGTAAATAGTCTACATAGCTTTGCCCGTAATAAATTGAAATATTCAATGGTTAGACAATTAAACAAACTTTCTCACTATTAAAAATTGTAGAGATGATAAGATTAATTTAGAATTTCTTTGTGATTACGAGTAAATTAAGACAATAAATACAATTCTTACTAGCATATATAATATTCATCCAAAAGATTATACCTTAGAATCTATTTTGTTATTAAAAAATGCCATACTTTGATAAAATAAGGTAACATGTTGGGCTTTTGACCTCTTACTACATAAGTAATAATAATATCAGGAATAATAATACTTAATTAATTAATAAATAACTAATAGAAAATGCTAACCCAATGGGAGGACAACAATTAACAAGCCACGGATATCCTTGCCACTTTGGTAGTACAAAAATTAACAAACCACGGATGTCCTAGCTACTTCGGGAGTGCAACAATTATATAATCATTACTTGATGGATAATCTTTCAGAATCGTAGATAAGAGTCTCGTACAAATAAACTCTAACAAGACCAAGAAACGACAAACTTAAGTATGGGAGTGATCAGTGCAGTGTGGTGGCACAACTTCGACGTTGTCATGTCGTTACTTGGCCGTACGCTAGAAACTCACACCCCGTAAAGCAGACGCGTTTGTCCGCTATGGGGATGTCAAGTTCAACGTTGCAAGATCCATTCTGATCCAAGTGGTGTTTGTTGAGTTAAAAATACCGCAAGTGCACGGTGTAGTTGTAGTTAGCAACCGGTAAGTACGGGTTGTATTCTACAGGGAGTTGGGTTTCAAGTACCAAAGCTTACCCAAGCGTGTCAAGCTAGGCTAGATAAAGGGTGAAGGAGGAAGGACTAAACTACTAAAACAAATAAACAAAAAGGGACTTGGATTTATAATTTCGCCAAATGACGAACCAACTAATTGAGACGAGTCCTAACTTACCCAAACTACATCACGAACTAGAGATGATCGGTTGCACCATCAAAGACCACCCAAGCCCTCTCTCAAGGGTCATGAGCTAGCCTAGTTAGCCTAACCACCTATTTTCATGGGGTTAGCCCAACTAGACCACAAAACTAGCAACCCCGGACCTAACTCGATTCGGATACTACTTTCGTATCCCGAACTCGGCTATTCCCTCTCCCACACTAGCAAATTGACCTCACCTCTCAGCATAAGTCAATCGCCCAAAAATATGGATAAAAGCTCTCTCAGGCATTTCATCGAACACTTGGCGGGCGTGAAGGAAAACTCTAAATTCTAGGCATAGATTGGGTATGGTTAGGCCAAATACAAGATTAATTAGCCATCAAGAGGCTAATCACAATCCAAGCAAACAAATTCTAACAACTAATCATTAACAAAATACAAAAACCTAAACCTAAACCTAAACTAATGAAGAACACAAGCATGAACTATAGAGAAGAGGTATGAAACTAAACTAATCATAACAAGCAATCAAACATGAATTAAACATAAAAACTAAATGATTGAATCAAATCAAAACCAAATATAAGAACTAAATTAACAAAATCTGAAACAAGAACGAAACAAGAAATAAAGAGAGAAAGGAGAAGACTTATGGATTGATGCAAATAACTTAAAATCCAAGTGCTTGAATCCAATATTAATTCGATACAATCCTCATCTAATCCTCTCAACGGGGTTTTTATTAGCTAAAAAACTAAACTAAACTACCCTAAGGAAGTGGAAGAAGAAGCCCCCAAAGCGACCCCCGAACAAACGCTCGAACGAAGCCTTAAATAGAAAAGCCGAGCGATCGACGAACTGGGGGGGAGGCACGGTCGTGCCATGTGGCATGGCCAAACCGTGCCAGGGTGGCACGGCCGTGCCACACGGCACGGCCACACCGTGCCACTTTGCTGGCACGGTGGCCGTTTCCCCCCGGTTTTGCCCCCTTTTGCCGGTTTTCAGCGGTTTTCGCTGTTTTGTCCCGTCTTCGTCCCTTTTTACAACGCTTGCTTGATTTTGAGTTATTTCCTACAAAACATAAATAAAACAAGTAAAAATCCTAAGAATTAAGTTATTATACGAGTTAAAAGTGAGTGAAAGAGGCACGTAAAATGGGTAAATTTACCGTTCAACACACCCCCACACCTATCTTTTGCTCGTCCTCGAGCAAAATAAAAGAAAAACTAAAGTAAACAACTAACTCACTTTTGTAGGAATCACGATTGCATTTAGCATATGTAACAAGCCCTTTAAATCCCTTGGTCACCCCAAGTGGACGAGTAAGTTCTCGTGAGGGTTTGCAGAAGATATACCCACAAAATCTTAAAAAGGAAAAACAAAGAAAAGAGAAACAAAAATCAAAAAATGAAAATGACAAAACAGAATATATACATCAGGGTGAGCTGTACACGTTCGGATCAACCAAAACCCCCTAGTGACTCAAGTCTCAGTCTGTACACAAGCATTATTTGCATTTCAGGACACATCATCCCAAAAAAATGGCATTCAGACATCAGCTTTTCACCCCACGACGCATGAGAACATTGAATTCATCCTGGTGCCTAGTGTGCAAGTGTATCATCACCCTAAAACTAAGCCTACCAAAATCAAACTCAACCCCATGCAGCTGACACAAGCTACCTTTTTGAATGACTAGCATGGAAAGCAAGCTTCCCCAGTAGCAATATTGCCTCAAAGGGTAACACCCAGTAGCGCATGCCTTAAAGGGGTACTTGTCATTTCCAACTCTTTTCTTCCCCACTTTTTTTTTCTTTCCATTATTATTTTTTTTCAATACAAACTCATGTTACGCCTCAAAGGGATACACCCAGTAGCACTTGAATTTGTTTGTTTTTGCTTTTGTTTTGGAAAAGTGGGTGCCAGCATATATAAAGGGAACTGTGTAGTAGATAAATGGGAGAGTCAATCATGGAAGACTAAGAATGTAGGATGATGACAATATATAAATCAGGACTGGATTGCAAAATTACAATAGACTGTTGGGGTTAGAACTGAGGCCTAAAACGACAGATTGGAGATGAACATTTATCAGGCACATTATACTTATATACGAGCTAATAGTCAAGGTACTGGAGGTCAAGGCTGATCAAAATAGTACAAAACTCCCCTAAATTCAAAAATTAAGAAAAATTATACAAAAAAGAGAAAAAATGAAAAATTTACACAAAAATGAAAAATAACTTTTCATAAAATCACAAAAGTAAGGATAAAAGGGGAGATGACCCCACCCCCACACCTAAATCTCACAATGTCCTCATTGGGAGCCGTGAGTCATCACCAACACAAAAAAATAAAGAAAACAAAATCAAACACAAGAAAAACAAAAATCGACAAAAATATACACAAGCTAACAGACTCTCCCAAAAACACAATCTCACCCAAAACAACAACACGATCACACATAAATACATACTAACACCACCAAAAACAAATATAGACCAATCCAACAATACCATCAATCACAACACAATAAAAATCCACAAAAACACAAAAATGGTGATCATAGTCAACAACGGCTCAACAACATCTAAATTTCATCACAAGATGATCACCAACAAAAACACAATCCTAATATTCACAACTAAACAAAAACAAAAAGAAAGAAAAGAAAAATTAAAAAAAGGGGGGGAGAGTGAGAACGATTATACCAGGTCGGGTACTGAATGTACCCAAACTATTCCATGACGACTTAAGGAGCATCAGCCACTCCTTGTCGCTTAAGATGCGAGTCGTCAGCTCGGATGCAGTCAAAGCTCGTAAGAGCTTATCATGCATTGATGCATGTAGCTCAGAATGATGTGAGTAAGAGAACACTGGTAAAGATGGAGCAAACAAAGTTAGTGCTCTCTTAAACTCACCAAATACCTGTGAGAAATCAGCAGAATAATCAAATGCAATAGTCAACGCGATTTCTCCAAGCATGCCTTCTGGGTACAGACGATAAGGATCAAGGAGGGGGTCATACCCTCTAAAAGTACCTAGAGGCTCAGAATAGTCAACCACATTCCCCTCGAGCACCGTAAGAGAATCGATCGGTGAGAGGTCACAATACTGAGGGGAAGGGGAGGGTAGTGAACATGAAGAAGCATGAGAAAAATCAAGGGAGTTGAGGGATACATGGTCAGTAAGATCAGGATTAGATGAAACTACAGCCACAGCATCCACACAGGACTCATCCTCGAGAATCTCGTCGAGATCATGCACCTCACTAAAAGTACCGTCTGACTCAAGACAGAAATTATCCCCATCGATACTAGCACCAACACAAAATTTCTCACCTACCTCGAACTCCGTCGACTGAGCTAAAGGGAAAGGTGGACCAGGATGGGTCATAGTGTTGTCCTTAAAGGTGCTAGGTAGGGATGGAGCAACAAGAGGTAGAGTAGGCAGAGGAGGGTCAAGCACGTCCTCTAGTCCGGATTCTAGAGGAGGGAAAGATGCACCGTCATCACACAGATTGACATCAAGTCTAGGAGCACTAGAACTAGGGTCAGTCTCGGGTGATAGGTCATACTCCCACAGTTTATTAACAAACTCAGCAAACTCAACTTGTTGCTTGTTCATGGCCTCTATCATACTAGAAATTCTAGCAAAACCATCAGCAGAAATACGATAGGGACAAGAAATACTGTCATGGTCAGAACAATGACAGATCTCACATGCAAGTGGTGTATAATTAGGAACGCAGGGGGATAGGGTGGATGAAGTAAATTGACTAGTCTCAAATTCATAAGTATCCCTAGCCAACCACTCAAGTAATTCCCAAGCTTCATCAACATTTCGAGCACAGAAATCCCAATGCTCCAAAAGAGCACGGGTCTCACAAGTCACACCCTCATAGACCATGTTCAAAATTTCCCACTTGTCTAGGCAATAACCACAATGAGCAAGAAAAGCATGTAATCTATTATAGTATCGCCAAAACAATTCGTGCTCATGTTGAGGGAAGTGAGAAAAAGACATTTTTTTTTCAATTTTCAATTTTTTTGGGAAATAAAAGCCTAGTCTCGAACGCCTAAGGAAGCTCTAATATTGGAAAGCGCCAACTCCCCGGCAACGGCGCCAAAAACTTGTTGAGTTAAAAATACCGCAAGTGCACGGTGTAGTTGTAGCTAGCAACCGGCAAGTACGGGTCGTATTCCACAGGGAGTTGGGTTTTAAGTACCAAAGCTTACCCAAGCGTGTCAAGCTAGGCTAGATAAAGGGTGAAGGAGGAAGGACTAAACTACTAAAACAAATAAACAAAAAGGGACTTGGATTTATGATTTCGCCAAATGACGAACCAACAAATTGAGACGAGTTATAACCTACCCAAACTACATCACGAACTAGAGATGATCGGTTGCACCATCAAAGACCACCTAAGCCCTCTTTCAAGGGTCATGAGCTAGCCTAGTTAGCCTAACCACCTATTTTCATGGGGTTAGCCCAACTAGACCACAAAACTAGCAACCCCGGACCTAACTTGATTCGGATACTATTTTCGTGTCCCGAACTCGGCTATTCCCTCTCCCACACTAGCAAATTGACCTCACCTCTCAGCATAAGTCAATCGCCCAAAAATATGGATGAAAGCTCTCTCAGGCATTTCATCGAACACTTGGCGGGCGTGAAGGAAAACTCTAAATTCTAGGCATAGATTGGGTATGGTTAGGCCAAATACAAGATTAGTTAGCCATCAAAAGGCTAATCACAACCCAAGCCAACAAATTCTAACAACTAATCATTAACAAAATACAAAAACCTAAACCTAAACCTAAACTAACAAAGAACACAAGCATGAACTATAGAGAAGAGGTATGAAACTAAACTAATCATAACAAGAAATCAAACATGAATTAAACATAAAAACTAAACGATTGAATGAAATCAAAACCAAATATAAGAACTAAATCAACAAAATCTAAAACAAGAACGAAACAAGAAATAGAGAGAGAAAGGAGAAGACTTATGGATTGATGCAAATAACTTGAAATCCAAGTGCTTGAATCCAATATTAATTCGATATAATCCTCATCTAATCCTCTCAATGGGGTTTTTATTGGCTAAAAAACTGAATTAAACTACCCTAAGGAAGTAGAAGAAGAAGCCCCCAAAGCGACCCCCGAACAAACGCCCGAACGAAGCCTTAAATAGAAAAGCCGAGCGATCGACGAACTGGGGGGGAGGCACGGTCGTGCCATGTGGCACAGCCAGACCGTGCCAGGGTGGCACGGCCGTGCCACATGGCATGGCCACACCGTGCCACTTTGCTAGCACGGTGGCCGTTTCCCCCCGATTTTGCCCCCTTTTGCCGGTTTTCGTCGGTTTTCGCTGTTTTGTCCCGTCTTCGTCCCTTTTTGCAATGTTTGCTTGATTTTGAGTTATTTTCTACAAAACATAAATAAAATAAGTAAAAATCCTAAGAATTAAGTTATTATACGAGCTAAAAGTGAGTGAAAGAGACACGTAAAATGGGTAAATTTACCGTTCAATAGTGTTACGTGCCACATAGCTGGGACCTAGTAGTTCAACCTTGTTTGTGGCGATATGGTGGTGGCTTATGTGAATTGTCTTCGCGGTTAATATGGGGACGTTAAATTCGCGAAGGTGCCCTAGATGAGGCATGGTGTGCCCCACATGGTTTTTGACGAGAGGTTTAAAGTGGTGGTGCAAGAGTTCCACGGGGAGGCTAGGTGGGTCACTTTGCTTGGTTTATATGACCTGACTCAATTGGTTCCTCTCTTCACTGGGCGGCCACTGCCGGAGTCATTGGTTGATTTTGTTAATCTAGTTGAGAGGTGGTTTGGTAGGCTCTTTGACATCAAGTCCATGGCTAGGGCCCATAGACATATGCTCGGGAATCCAAAATATTTAGGGCATGAGAAACTGGCAGGCCGCCGTGGTTGGGGATAGCCGTGTGGGGAGAGCACACCAAGCAGGGTCTAATAGTTTGGTGACTGCACGGGTATTTAGTAGATTTATTACTATGTTTTGTAATTTGGGAGGGTTGACTCCTGTGGAGCATGCCTTCCAGTTGGGGGGGTTCCTTTTTGGTGTTTCAGTTCGAGTAGTTTGCCCTAACAATGGATATGATCATCATGTTGACAACAACCCATCCATATTAGTCTCAAATATATCTCGTCTTCTTGTCGGGTAGTGAAATATTGTACAGATTGTAATTAGAGAGTGCATTTTGATCAATTATTAACCATTGAGATTTATGATCAATTATCATAATTTCATTATATTGTGTTCATTAATATATTTGTTAATTAGGTTCCTGTTTCGATTTTGTTCACTCACTTAATGAACAATAAACGTTGTGACTTGTGACCCTTTGACGGATAATAATAAAAGAATGACCAAGTAGTTCAAAATATTACAAAGGTAGAATAAGTTATATGTGCTTGTGCAATAGCCTTATTCCATCATTCCTATTTGACGCATAGAATGTGATCTTCTATGTGTTTCTCTAGGTTTTTTGTTTAAAATATCAACAAGTAGCTTAAAATATTACAACGTTCTTCTATGGATCCACTGAAGTTTAATGCTATAGAGGTGAAAAAGGTAAAGATTGGGTGAAACGTCAGCCAACCTTCCAAGAGTTGGAGGTGACCCTTGCTAAATGAACCATAAACGTTTAGAATTATAATCAATTATGATGCATTCGTGATATTCTCTTAATTAATATATGTGTTAATAAGGGTGATATTTTGATTTTTGCATGCTTTACTTAATGTTGTGCCCATTTGACGGATATTCGTGATATTGCATGCTTTATTTAAGCAATCTAAATGTATGTATGTAAATAAACCAATGAAGCTTGCACTTTTACTGAGTCCTCAAGGAGAAGTGGAGAGAAGACAATGGAGTCAAATTCTGTTTATAATAATTTTCTAACCTTGTGTTTTTAATTTTTAAGTTTTGTGAAAAGATATATTAATTTGCGACATATGTACTTTAATTATTTAGATGGTAACACGTGATAATTGATGACGTATGCTCATATGTTTGATTCTATATGAAATTAGTTGTTGCACGTTAAGAATAAGTCACATGTTAGCCAGTTTAAGTCATGAAGTTACTCAAATTGACAAGGCATGCGTGTAAAAATCAATTAGAATCATCTCAATGTAGAAGCTTAATAAGGCGTGAGTTCAGCTAGATAGTGAGCTTATGAGCTATTTGGATGGGAAATTTGAAGAGTTCAAGTTGATAGAAGCACTATTTGTCTATGTGCTCTTTCGGACAAAAGGCAAAGTCAAGATTTAAGCAATCTAAATCATTTAACAATTATACGTTTAATTAATATTTTTTTCTTACTCTCAAAACAAACAAAAAAGAAAAAAATGTCATCCAAAAGATGCAAAGAAATCATTTTGTACTAATAGCCAAAGGAAAAAAGGAAAACAAGAAAAGTCTATGTTGGGTTTGAAAAAGAGAACAAGGGATAAGACATTATAGATGGAGTGATACTGAATGTTAATATAAACATGTACTAATGTAAAAATGAAAGAGCATAATGAAAAAGTACACAATTTAAATAACACGGTCAAAACTAGAAATAAGAAATACTGTTAGGAAATATGAAATTTCAAGCAATACAACTTCCAGATACTCTATATACTATGTAAGATAATATAAATTCAATGAAATGACGCCAAACCCTCATCAACTTGCTATCATGAATAAAATACATAATCCCTCGTACTATTAAAGAAAATTAAAAACTATGATAGTTATACAATCAAAATTAAATTAAAACACAATGAAGAGAGAAGGAAAATAAATGAAAAATGCGCACGTATACAAAACCCGTAATCTAGTGTCTATCTTAATAGGATTATTTATTATCCTCAAAACGAAACTACCACAGCCAATTCAAAATTCATGTTATGGCAAACAATTGCTGACTCCAAAAAAGAAAGCTTGCATTTTTACCCCTTTGATTGTTTCAGGATACTAAAGGATCTGTATTACTGCAAAGATGGTTTCTTTACAAGTTTTGACATTCAACAACCAATAGTCAACCCCAATACCAATTTATATAGGTTTAATAACTCATTTTTGACACTTAAATATCACCTATGTGCTAATCCACTTCAACCAAATGCAAATTGTACCACTTCTATGGTTGCAGCTAATGCTCTTTGATTTCTTCTCATTGGTTTATTCTTTAGATTGCATTTCTTGTTTCCCTATCTATCCCTTGAGGACGTTAACTGCAGATAACAACCATAAACTTTTAATATTTGGAGATCCAAACAGAATAATTTAACAACATCATAGAACTGAACAAATTAGAAGCAACGGAAACTCTGAAGATCCTAATTGTATGCAAGCACAAATCAAACAAAACAATAATAAGCAAACAAATACGCAGATATGCAAAAAGCATTGGGGATGAATACATACATACATATACATATATATATATATATATATATATATATATATATATATATATATATATATATAATGTCTGTGTGTGTGCCTCTCTCTCTCTCTCTCTCTCTATATATATGTATGTATGTACATATATGCACACACACATACACACACACACACACATATATATATATATATATATATATATATATATATATGAATATATATATATATATATATATATATATATATATATATATATATATATATATATATATATATATATTGATTTGGGAAAAATTCGATTTTTCCCCAAAGTGCTTTTTTTTACCTCCATCTCACCGACCAAGCCCTTACAAGGGTACTGTGCCCAAGAGGCATCTGCCGGGGATTACCCTCAAGCCCATGCTTATTCAGAGGCCCAGAGCGCAACTCTAGGGGCCTCCTCTGGACCCAATTGCACTGAGACCGGTGGCCCATACAGGCACTTCAGGTAAAGTTACTATTCTACCCTTTCCTGAGAGGGCTATAAATAATGACTTGTTTCCCTCGGGAAATGGGTTAGTAACTATGGACACTGAATTGACATTGCATCCTTCCCTTTGACCTCTGACTTGGACTTGGAACTGACTTGACCGTCAGACAGGCATTCCCCGGTCCACAACCCGAGGGTTGCCTTTTTTGTGGGTCGGGCCACACGGAGCCGAGGACGACGAAGTGTTGACTTCCAGCTGTCAGATAAACCCGTCCTTTCGTCCCACTTCACCAACAACCGTACACTAAAGGATTTCCTCCGGAATCAGATTGGCGCCGTCTGTGGGGAGCCGACAGTAGTGATGGGGGTAAGCGAAACAACTCGTGCACGAACTCACAGGGATAAGGCCTCGACCCTTGACACCTCTGCGCCACCCATGGTTGAGGATGCTTCCGAGAGCTCCCGGGCGAGCCCTTGAGCGGCTAGGACATCAGCTCTGGAGCGTGAGGCGTATGTTACGGTGGGTGCACTAAAGAACCTCATGTCCACTATGGCCGACGCCATCACGCGTCAAGTTTCTGAACAAGTTAAGAGAGCCATGGAGGTGGCAGGCTTGGCTAAGCCGGTCCATGAAGGGGAACCCTCCCACCGGTCGGAAGGGATGCCGTCCCTTCGCCCCATGGAGCGTAGCCGTGAGGTAGCATGGTCAGATAGGAGCGATCGGCTTCCCACCGGGTGGCAAGTGGGGCGTGCGGCGGTGGAACCTATCGGTCGATCTGCGCGAGGGACAACTGCGGTCTCGGTAACTGCCTCTACCCACTACGCAACACACTCCAGGCAGAGCGCTTGGCTCAAGGAACAGGAACAGACTTCTCGACCGAGGGGAGAGAACTCAAGCAGGTGTCGCCCCAGTCCGGAGCGTCGCGCCCACCGCATCGGTACTCGAAGCCCGCCTCCAAGGGGGACGCGCGGGCAGGAGCTGCACTAGATGGACCGCTCTCCCCCCAGGATACCACGGCACGGCAGGGAGAGGAGTCCCTCAGTGGTCGAGGTTGAACGCACCCTGACACCCCCATCAAGGTGTCTGGGACAGCCGCTCGGCTAACCGTGCTTCCCTTCTTGACCCTGTTTAGTGCCGAGATCATCAACACACCGCGCTACGGGAAGGTCAAGATGCCAACTATAGATTTCTACGATGGGACCACGGACCCGAAAGAGCACCTGAGAGTTTACAAAGCCCAGATGTATGGGCAAGATGTGGATGACGCGTTCTGTTGTCGCTACTTCCCTGCCACCTTAAAGGGAGTGGCGCAGTCTTGGTTCAACAGTCTCACCCCGGGAAGCATAACCTGCTTCCAAGACCTGGCCGATAAGTTCATCAGCCAGTTCATTGCTAGTTGCAAGGATAGGCGAACTAGCATCCACTTGTCGAAGACCAAGTAGGAGCTGCAGGAGTCCCTCGCTGAGTTCATCAAACGCTTCCATCAAGAAGCGGTGCCAATTCCTGACCTGGAAGATGGGGTAGCATACACTTCTTTCTTGAATAGCCTTATGAATGGCCGCTTCAAGTTATCTCTGACAGAGCAAAGGAGACAACACTGGCGGAGACCTTGAGGAAGGCCGCGGACTTCATCCAGGCCACTGAGATTGATGCCGACAGCTCAAACACCCCGAAGAAAATGAAGGCCCCTGGGAATAGGGGCTTTAATCGTAGCGAAAGGAATCCTGCCCCTCGGGATAGGAGATCGCAGTTTGAGGCACCTGACCCTCGATTCACCACCGACGTAAGGAGCATCCTCATGGATGTTAAGGGACATCCGATGCTGCATCGATCGCCTCTTATGACCGCACCCCCAGATCTCAGAATGCCCGAAAGTATTGTGAATTCCACAAGCAGAGCGGGCATACCACGACCGAATGTCGAGAATTGAAAAAAGCCCTTCATGAGCTAGTAGATAAGGGGCAAATTGATCGATTTTTGAAAAGGGGCCCACGATTCCTTCGACAAGAACAGACACCTGCTCCACCCCCGCTGCGGTATGAGGAATGTTCCACGGAAGCCGTGGCCATCATAGCGGGTGGCTATGTGAAGGAAATAACTCGGTCGGCGTGGAAAGCCCAACCTAGAAGCGCACAGAAATTGCTCACCGTGGAGCAGGGATCCTGCGTAACGGCGCCACGATGGTATTCGGGGGAAAAGACGCCCCGCGGTTTGTTTCCGCTCATAACAACCCTCTGGTGGTCGAGATGAAGATCGCCAGTGCGATTGTGCGGCGAATCCTGATCGACGCGGGCAGCTCCGTGGATATTATAACTTGGGATTGCCTGAAGAGGCTCGCGCACCCAGGGCGCGACCTCGTCCCCATGGCAAATCCTATCCTAGGCTTCGAAGGGTAGGAAGTTAATCTCACGGGAATGATTCGCCTCCCAGTGCGCTTTGACGACAAGAACAAGTTCGAAAGCCTTGAGGTTGACTTTCTACTAGTTGACGTACCCACGGCCTACAATGTAATTATTAAGCGGCCAACCCTCCACAGAGTGAATGCCGTTGTGGCCCCATACCTACTCCAGCTTCAATTCAAAAGGGAAGACGGAAACATCGGGGAGCTCCGTGGGGACCAGCGGACGGCTGGAAATGCTACCTGGTGAGCATAAAACCCTCCATAGAATGGACCAGAGAACGTGGGACCACGAGACCACCCTGGATGGAGAAGCGGGCAAAGGCAAGGCTGGCCATTCTGGTCCCAGAGGCTTTGTTAATCCACACCTTCGCTTCTTTCGAGCCCCCGCGACCCCGACCAGAAGTCGCAGATGCGGTGGAATACCTATCGCTTGAGGAAGGACGACCGGAGCGTACCGTACCGCTCAGACGCGACATCGCTGCCGATGGCCGGCAATCACTAGTTTTCCTCCTGTGAGAATACAAGGATGTTTTCGCCTTTAGACAAGAGGAGATGCCCGGCATCGCCCCAACTGTGATGGAGCACTGCTTAAATGCCGATCCTCGGAACAAACCAGTTGTTCAAAAGAAGTGCCATGTGGGCCCCGAGCGGGTAGCCGCAGCTAGCGCTGAGGTTTAGAAGTTGCTAGAGGCTAGTTTCATTCGAGAATGTCACTACCCCGAGTGGATCTCGAATGTGATGTTGGTCAAGAAGCCAAATGGGACTTGGAGGATGTGCGTGTACTTCACAGACCTAAACAAGGCCTGCCCAAAGGATAGCTACCCCTTGCCTTAGATCGATAAGCTGGTGGACACCACGGCCGGCCATGCCCTGTTGAGCTTTATGGACACATTCTCCGGGTATCACCAGATACCCCTCTGCCCCGAAGACCAAGAAAAGATGGCGTTCATCACGGACCGCAACCTCCACTGTTACAAAGTGATGCCCTTCGGCCTAAAGAACGTTGGGGCAACCTTTCAGCGCCTGGTCAACAAACTATTCGAGCCTCACATCAAACAAACAATGGAAGTATATGCCGACGACATGATAGTGAAGAGTAAAGCTGAAGAAGATCACAGCAACGATCTGCAGAAGATGTTTGAGATACTCCGTGCATTCAACATGAAGCTCAACCCGAAGCAGTGTGTTTTCGGGGTTCGGTCAGGAAAATTCCTCGGTTTCATGATTAGCCACCGCGGGATAGAGGCAAATCATGACAAAATCCAGGTCATCCTGGACATGAAAGCGCTCCGAAACGTGCGAGAGGTGCAGTGCCTTACGGGTTGCATAGCGACTCTTGGTCAGTTCATGTCTCATTTCGCGGACAAGTGCCAGCCCTTCTTCCTTGTCCTGCGCCATCGGAACAATTTCAATTTGGATGAGCAGGTGGATGAGGCTTTCCAGGCTTTGAAGACGTACTTGGCTCAGCTGCCCAAGGTTGCCAGTCCTACAGAAGGAGAAGTTGTGGTGTTATATTTAGCTGTGTCAGAGCATGCGGTCAGTGCTGTCCTTGTGGCCGAGCAAGCAAGGGAGCAGATACCAGCATATTAAGTAAGCCACGCCTTGGCAGGCGTAGAAATGAACTTCTCCCTCATCGAGAAATTTGCGTACGCCTTGGTAATGGCTAATCGAAAGCTAAGGCCTTACTTCGAAGCCTCTAAGATCTTAGTCTTAATCGACCAACCCCTAAGGAACGTCCTGCAGAAATTGGATGCTTCGGGACGTATCTTAAAGTAGGCTGTGGAGCTTTTCCGTTATGATCTTGCCTTCAAACCACAGCGGACCATCAAGGCCCATGCATTAGCTGACTTTTTAGCCGAGAGCACAGCCCTAGCTGAAAAGGATTCCCAACCATGGCCTTGGAACTTGCATGTGGATGGCTCGTCCACTAAAGACGCCAGTGGAGCCGGCCTCATCATTGAGAGTCCCACTAGGGCATAGTATGACCACACCCTCAAGTTCATGTTCAAAGTGTCTAACAACGACGCCGAGTATAAAGCTCTCGTCGCGGGGATTGAGCTCTGCTACACCGCGGGTGCTGACTACGTCCAAGCCTTCTCTGATTCCCAACTCGTCGTCAGCCAACCTAATGGGACGTATGAGGTGAAGGACGAGGTCATGGCCGCGTACGTCCGGTGAGTTCGCGAGGCTGCCAGGTTCTTAAAACGTTTCTTCATCGTACACATTCCGCGTTCGCAGTACCGACAGGCAGACGCCCTGTCCAAATTGGCAAGCTCTTCTGATGACGGGAAGCCCAAGAACATCCAGTAGTAGACTTTAATAGAAAGGAGCATCGACTTGCATGAGATGCTATGGCTAGACAGAAGCCCCACATGGATGGAGCCTACTCGCGCGTATCTCACTGACGGAACATTGCTCGCGGACCTCAAGGAGGCTGAGAAAGTAAAGAAGAGGACGAATTGGTTCATCTTATACAAGGGAATTCCTTATAAGTAATCTTTCACCGCCCTCTTCTACGGTGCGTAACCCCGGCGGAGGTAAAATGGATATTGGAAGAACTGCATGAAGGTATTTGCAGCTTGCATACAGGAGGCCGTGTGCTAGCCATTGGGCCATACGAACCAGCTACTATTGGCCCAGTTTGCGAGAGGGCGCAATGACGCTGGTGCAGACTTGTGGCAAGTGTCAAAAGTTCGCACCCATTCAACGAGCCCCCTCCACCACCATGACACCGATAGTTAGTCCCCTCCCATTTGCGACATGGGGAATGGACATCCTCGACCCTTGTCCCAAGGCTTCAGGCCAACACAAGTACCTCTTTGTGGCTGTGGACTACTTCACCAAGTGGATCGAAGCCGAGGTCGTCGCATCCATAACCACCGCTGAGGTGCGTAAATTTATATGGCGCAACATCATCACCCGATTTGGCATCCCTCGCACCATAGTCTTCGACAACAGTCGGCAGTTTGACACTAGTAAGCTCACGGACTACCTCAATAATTTGGGCTGCTAAGCACGCTTCACGGCCGTGTCGCTTCACGGCAGTGGCGCATCCCCAAACTAACGGCCAGGCTGAGGCGGTCAACAAATGCATCCTCCACGGTTTATAGAAAAAGCTCGACCACGCTAAAGGCAAAGAGGTGGACGAGCTGCATGGCATCCTATGGTACCTCCGCACCACAGAGAAGACTGCTATAAGAGAAACTCCATTCTTGCTCACCTACGGTTCCGAGGCGGTCTTGCCGTCGAAGTGGCCCTCCACACTCATCGGTTGACAACTTTCCAAGAGGCATTAAATAACGCAGCACTATGTGAAACCTTTGACCTCCTCCCCTCCATTCGCAGTGATGCCCTTCTTCACGAGGCTCTCTACAAACTTCACATCGTGCGGGTACACAATCGCACAGTGAAGATTCAACCTATCCAGGTCGGCGACCTCATTCTTGGGCGGACGGAGGCTGTTGCTCGAGCAGGGGGGCACGGCAAATTAACTGCCAACTGGGAAGGTTCCTACAAGGCCACCTCGCAGATCCACCCCGACACATATCAATTGGAGACCCTCCAGGGTGCCCCCATCTCGCGGGCCTGGCATAGCAGCAATCTAAGGAAATATCACATTTTGGCCTACATTTGTTCTTTTCTTTTTTCCTCTGACATGTACCCACTGCACTCTCCGTAATGAATATCTAGACCTGGGCGGCCACTCTTTGCACACCTGCATACCTCTTGCTTCAATTTGAGCGCGGTCACTACGCTCCTAGCCCCTCTGCGGGATAAGGGTCCTTGAGCACGGCCTTATGGCCGGTCACTCCACTCTTAGCCCCTCTGCAGGCTAAGGGTCCTTAAGCACGGCCTTGTGGCTGGTCGCTACACTCCTAGCCCCTCTACGGGGTAAAGGTCCCTGAGCACGGCCCCAGGGACGGTCGCCAAACTTTGAGCCCCATTGGGGGCTACGGGTCCTCGAGCACGGTCTCTTGCTCTTTCGTTTAGGGGTCGCTATCATGAGGATGAAAGAAGAATGAAGTGCAAGTGCAAACGAAAGAACAAGTGGGAAATATAAAGGCGAACATGGCAGAACGGTGAAAAGAAGGGAACATTCTTTCATTAAGTATGAAACAAGACAAAACACAACTCTTTACAGCCATTACCGAAACAGAAAAAGTGAAAACAAGCATAAACAAAACAGGGGGATGGGGACTACACATCGGGTTTTCCACCATCCTCGCGCTCTTCCTCCTCGGACGCACTGGCCTCAGCTTCTAAAGGATTGGTGGCCTCGTCCTCAGCAGCCTCACCCTCGGACGAAGGAGGTATAAACTTCTCCTCCTCAGGATCGCGGACCTCTGCAGCGGCTCGCTCACGCTTGTCCACAAAGTGCAGGCAGGCCTCACAATACTGGTCGTCCGTAAATTCGCCTGCAAGGGTTAGCACGACCTTACGGAGGTATCCGAGGGCGTCAGAGCGGCCTTGCTAGTAGCCCTACTCCTTGGCTTGGACCGCATCAGCCGTGGCCTTCTCCAGCTGACGCTGTATCTCTTTCTTTTCAGTGTCGCAACCCTCTAGGTTCACCTGTAGCCTCTCACAACGTCTCTGATATCGAGAGACGAGCCCCTCCAGCAGCCGGCACTCTACACCGGCCTTTACCCCTTTGGTAAAGACATCAGCCATGGCCATCTCCTCCGAGACCTTTAGAGGGTCCGAAGCCCCAAGTGCCGCCAAGTCCCAGGATTTGACGATATCCTGGACAAGAGAGAACCTGACGCTCGGGTGCGCCTTGATGAAGTTGGCGGAGGGCCGCGGGGTGAGTGAGAAGGCGTCGCTGACAACTGGAGTCACCGCTCCTACACCTTTGGAAGGAGTTTGGTGCGCCTGCCTGGCAGGGGTCCGCTCCCCTGACGACCGGCTCTCCAATTGGTGAGCAGATGGCCGGTCGGCCCTCGCCTCCCCCACCTGTGATGGAACGGATGCCCCGGTCTCACCAGGGTGTCCCTCGATCCTCTACTTCTTGCAGACCGGCAAGCTCACAGCGGGACTCTGCCCGTGAGGTACAAGGGAGGGCACCTGCAAGAAAAAGTTTAAGTCTATGTCCCAAGAGAAATTCAGGGAGGAAGGGCGCATAACGTTGTATACCACACCTTTTTGGCCTGCTGGACAACAAGGAGCTGCCTCTCTTCCTCCTGCTTACGCTCAGCAGCGGTCGCCATTGTTCGGGAGTGGCATCCCTAGTCTCGAAAACCATCAGTCGAGCCTTCACTTGATCTGCATAAAACAAACAGGAAGTTAGGTCAGCACCAAACATAAAACAGGCCAGTATGGGGACGACTAAGTACCCTTGGTGAAGTTCTTAAGAATCAGAAGGCCGACCGCGGTGAGAAAGAAGTCGTTAGCAAAAGACTTTAGTCTAGGGAGCCAGTTTAACAGCTCTCGGCCGCTAGACTTGCTTCTTCTCTTCTCGGGCCCCTTCACCGACTTAATTGCTTGAGTTATGAGCTTAGGGATGGGCCGAGGCCTATCGTCCTCGCGTATATAGAACATAAAGTAAGGGCAGTTCGTCATTCCTCAGTCGTGGGTTCCTCGAAGGGGTTCTAAACCGGTTTTTGCTCATTCTAATCAGGAACATCGCCCCAACCTGATTCTCGGCATAGGAAGAGGAAGTCGTACTTCCAATACTTCAGTTTTGACTTCTTTTCAATAGCCGTCATGAAGCCCAGCCTATTGTTGAAACAGTACCACCCCAAGTCCCCAGTCTCCTTGGGGGCCCTTTGGACCATGTGAACCAGGCCAAATGCCTAAGCCGAGCAAGTTAGGCCGCGTAATTCACAAGGTGCAATGAAAGAACAAATGTTGTACCAGGACGTGGGCACAATCTGTGCAGGTGCCAGCTCGTAGTTGTTCAGAATCTCCCTGATTATGGGATACAAGAGAAAATGGGGACCATAGTTGAGGGCTGCCCGGCATACTGCTATACACTTGGCGGGCGGCTCATTCACGGTGGCATCTGGCTCGGGAATCACGAAGGAGTACTCGCCGGGTAAGAGGTACTACTTCTCGAGGGCCGACCTCTTAAGCTTGGTGATGGCCTTAGGGGGGTCAGAGAAGTGGCTCCTCGGACCGTCCTGTGGGTCCAAGCAGGTTGGAGCCCCGGGGAACTCTGACCCTTCGGCCACGATCTCGGTGACTGGAGGCATGCGGCCATTTCGTTTAGGCATCGAACCGCCCGGCCTTGATGATGATTCAGTGGAGGAGCTTGTTGAAGCCCCCTCTGAGGACGAGCTCCTCGAAGAGTGCCCAGAGGCAGAGCTGGGTGAGCCCGACCGAAAGGAAGTGCTAGAACTAGAGGAGGCCACCTCGGCCTCTGTGTTTGACTGAGGAGGAACTGAGCAAGGATTACCTAATGTGCCCTCGGCTAGCAGTTCGTCCGGTGACTGGATACGGGGAGCAGACTTTGTCTTCGTCATCTTACGAACCTGGAAGTCGGGCACATAGTTAGCTATGGTGATCTCCCAAGGGTACGTCACCTCCACCTTAGGGCTAAGAATGCTGGGGGTGGAGGAGTACTCGCAGCTGGACCACGAGGGAGTGCCCGGCTCAAAAAGGTGAACGGCATAGGAAATCGTTTTCGGCTCCCTATACTTATTCTTTCGGGGGATGCCAGCCACCACCCGGCCATCAATAAAGGCCAGGACGTTGGAGAATTGCGGGTGCCAATTCTCCATTGGGGGCTAGCTTGCCCCTCACGGATGTCACCACTAGACGAGTAAGATGACGACATAATATACAACAAATAGTGCTTTGAGAGGGCGCAAACGCATACCTGTAAACGATGAAGATTCAAAGACCTGGTTGAAGATGGGGATGTGCCTTCAAACAACCCTTTGAAGATGCAAAGAAAAAGCTTGAGGCACAATAGTGAATTTGAAGGAAGAGTGGGGAATACGAAGCAGAGCCTCTCCCTCTAAAAACTTATTTCTCTCTCTAGAAAATGAAAATGTGAGGAACACAAATGAACTCCCTCGGTAGATACTCACCCTTATATAGAGCGAAGAAAAGGGGCACATACCCCCATGCACCTCGACAGACACACCTCTCCCCACCGGACGCCACGTGGCGCTCCATCAAAGCCACATCACCCACGATGGTTGAGGGGCAGGTACCCCTAGACATGTACCAACAAACATAGCCGAATGGTCAGTTGCTATATCATTAGCCCCTCTGCGGGCTAAGGGTCATCCAGGAGCGGCCTCTCGGCCAGTTGCTATGCTCTTAGCCCCATCGAGGGCTAGGGATGCTCGAGCACGGCCGCATGGCCGATCGCTATGCTCTTAGCCCCATTGGGAGCTAAGGGTCCTCGAGTACGGCCTCGTGGCCGGTCGCTGGACTCTCAGCCCTACTGGGGGCCAGGGGTCCCTAAGCACGACCTCTTGGCCGGTCGCTAAGCTCTTAGCCTCATTGGGGGCTAAGGGTCCTCGAGCGCGGTGTCTTGGCCGGTCGCTACACTCTTAGCCCCATCGGGGGCTAAGGGTCCTCGAGTACAGCCTCATGGCCGGTCGTTATGCTCTTAGCCCCATCGGGGGCTAAGGGTCCTTGGGCACGGCCTCATGGCCGGTCGGTAGACTCTCAGCCCCACTGGGAGCTAGGGTTCCCTAAGCACGGCCCCTTGGCCGGTCACTACGCTCTTAGCCCCATTGGGGGCTAAGGGTCCTTGAGCATGGCCTCAGGGCCGGTCGCCAGACTCTCAGCCCTACTGGGGGCTAGGGGTCCCTAAGCATGGCCTCTTAGCTGGGCGATACGCGCTTAGCCCCATTGGGGGCTAAGGGTCCTCGAGCACGACTCTATGGCCAGTCGTTAGACTTTCAACCCCACTGGGGGCCAGGGGTCCCTAAGCACGGCCCCTTGGCCGGTCGCTACGCTTTTGGCCCCTCTGCACGCTAAGAGTCCTTGAACACGGCCTTATGGTCGGTCGCTGCACTCTTGGCCCCTCTGGGGGCTAGGGATCCCTAAGGACGGCCTCTTGGCCGGTCGCTACACTTTTAGCCCAATGGGGGCTAAAGGTCATCGAGCACGGCCTCATAATCGGCCGCTACACCCCTAGCCCTACTGGGGGCCGGGGGGTCCTTGAGCACAGCCTCACAGCCTTCTCGCATGATGTAAAGACAAAAAGCATTTCGTACGAGAAATGGATTTTCATTACGATGTTCATGCTAGTGCAAACGGCTAAAAAGGAAACGAGACAATACGAAAGGTGCAAAGTAAAAGCTAATTCTACTCCTCGTCGCTAGAAGGGGTAGGAGGATCGGCTGATCCTGAACCCTCCCCTTAGCCATCGTAACTACCCTTGACATCCACCTCATTTGGATGGCAGTGAAATTGCGCTCCCCGGATCACTTCGTCCACGATACGTATCCAAATCTAGGAGGTTGACCACCTCAAGCCCACCAGTGACGGCTTCATTCTCTTAACTGTGTACTCGTGAACAATACCGAGCTCAAACGTATCCAAACCTCGAAGGTTGACCACCTCAAGCCCACCAGTGACGACTTCATTCTCTCAGCCGTGTACTCGTGAACAATGCTGAGCTCAAGCATCTCATTTAACAGCATAGCGTAGAACGTCGCTTGAACAATCTCAGGCAGCTCTAACTCAGCGGCCGTAGCCTCGGCCTCGGCCAACGAAAAGCACGGGCACAACACGTTGAAGTCCTCAGGAAGAGGGCGAGGCGGATGCAAGGCACTCCTCCAGCGCCAGATGAAGGTCTCCCTGACGTAGTTAGCCATCTCTCTCGTACTACGAATGGGAGGAAACGCCATACTTACAGCGCAGACAATCACTGATAACTCTTCTTGTGAATAAATGCTAAAGTGACCTATGAGGGAGAAGAGTGATGTATTTATAGGGAAAAATTGGGGGAGCTGAAAGGCCACGGAAACTCCGAGGGACCCAGTGGCCAATCCATCTTAGACACATGTCCATCCAACCATGCGCCAAAAGAAAAAAAAACACGGAGAGAGAGAGACAGAGCAGAGAGTACGACCTTTATTAATAATTAGCATAAGTAGTATAGGGTAGAATCAGGGGAAAACATAAAAGGGGGAGGGGGCTGCTCCCTACTACTCCACACTAACTTAGGGGGAGGCTGCATCCTCAGGAGCCGTATCGTCGACCGCCACTCCCTCACTCGAGCTCTCCCCCCGACGATCAGCCCTTGCGCCTATGCCCGAGCCGCTCTTCGGGTGGACTCGAGCCTCATAGACTCCATCGTCGAACAACCAAATCCACGACTCGAATGCTCCCCAACGTAGCTCAGTAAGGGCCACCTCCGATGACCAAAGCCTCGGTCCATGCAGCACGTAAAGCTTCTCGGCCTCGTTGAGAACATCACATAGAAGATCGCTTGCGGCAGTTCTGGAAGCTCACAGTGTTCGGCCGCCTATTCATTCGTGGCCAAATCGAAGTCCGGACACAGGGATCGAAAGTCTTTTGGGAGGGGTGACGGGGGGAAGGCTTTCCCCCGACGATCCCACGAAAAGCGGCAGATGCAAACTCACTCATTGCTTTAGTATCAAGGGAACGCGGAAAGGCCATGGAGAGTAGTTAGATAGCAGTTATTGCCGAATAAGGAAGTAGGGGAAGCCCTGCACTAAGGGTTGCCTTTTATGGTGGAGATGGCGACAGTTTCATGATGGCACTGTGCAAGCCTCGTAACTCATGCATTTATGGTCGGTGACACTGGGACCATCCATTTTTAGGGCTTGATTCCCAAGGACCTCTGGATGCATAGTAATTAAAAACGATGGTCCATATTCTACCCGACTGCTCGTTAAACTCGACGTATAGGTAGAATGTAGGGAGCTAAGTGATTTGAGAAAAATTCCAATTTTTCCCCAAAAGGCCTTTTTTTTTCCCTCCATCTCACAGACCAGGCCCTTACGAGGGTACTAGGCCCAAGAGGCATCCCCCAGGATTATCCTTAGGCCTATGCTTACTCAGGGACCCAGAGCACAACCCTGGGAGCCTCTTCTGGACCCAACCACACTGAGACTGACGGCCCATGCGGGCACTTCAGGCAAAGTTATTGTTCTACCCTTTCCTAAGAGGGTTATAAATAATGACCTGTTTCCATCGGGAAAGGGGTTAGCAACTGTTGACACTGAATTGACATTGCATATTCCCCTTTAACCTCTGACTTGGCCTTGGAACTGACTTGACCGTCGGAGAGGTGTTCCCCGATCCATAACCCGGAGATTGCCTTTTTTGCAGGTGGGGCCACGTGGAGCCGAGGACGACGAAGTGTTGACTCCCAGTGGTCACATAAACCCGTCCCTTCGTCCCATGTCATCAGCAACCATAAAGTAAAGGATTTCCTCCGGAATCATATATATACACACATATATAAATATATATATATATATATATATACACACACACACACACATATAAATATATCCATATATATATATATATATATATATATAATATATATATATATATATATCTATATATATATATATATATGTATATATGCATGTATGTATGCCTGTGCGTGTGTATATATCTATATATATAGATATATATATATATATGTACACACACACATATAAATAATATAAATATATAACACATATATATATATATATATATATATATATATTATATGTATGTATATATATATATATATATATATATATATAATATATATATATATATAATATATATATTACATACATACATATATATATATATATATATATATATATATATATATATTATATATATATATATATATATATATAGACATACATACACACACACATGCACATATATATACATGTATGTATATATATGTAGTATATGTATCTAGATATATATATATAATATATGTATATGTATGTATGTAGGTATGTATATATGTATGTATGTGTGTGTATTGTGCGTGTGTGTGTGTGTGTGTGGTGTGTGTGTGATATATATATATATATATATATATATGCGTGTATATATATATATATATATATATATATATATATATATATATATATATATATATAGATATATATATATATATATATATATACATGGACACACACAATGATGTATATGTGTGTGGGGGGGCGGATACACTGGAGATTTTAGAGTGTTTAGGGAATGAGGAAAGTGATCAGTTGGAAGTTATGCGACTATCTACCTAACATAATTACATATATATATATATATATATATAATATATTATATATATATATTATATATATATATATATATATATATATATATACACATATACATATACATATATATATATGTGTGTGTGTGTATGTGTGTGCGTGTATGTGTGCGCACGTGCGTGTGTGTTGGGAGGGCGGATACAGCAGAGACTTTAGAGTGTTTAGGGAATCAGGAAAGCGATCAGTTGGAGGTTATGAGACTATCTACCTCACATAATTTGGGGATACAAATAGCATTTGGAATAAGGATAGATATGTAAGGCTAAAACATATTTAAAGTGAGTGGAAGTTAATAATGGGGGTTTAAAAAGTTGAAGGGGAAACTCAGACTATTTCTATGGAAAATATCCAAACTCTAAAAAGTGTTCAAAACCATGAAATGCTTCGATTAGGTTTATGATGAATGTTTTAATGTCTCAAATTACATTAGTGTTCTATTGAAAATCTAATATGGTACAAAAGGTATTTTCACCACAACATGTTCAACAACAATCACCATAACAAGTATTAGAGGTATAGCTATTCGAATATGCTAAAAAAATCAAAACACACAAAGAGGTTAACGAGGAACGAGCTTATTTGATAAGTGATGCAAAGAACCACTGCCTTCTCTGGTTAGAGACTACTTATTTGAATGCCCATGATTTCGAGAAAATTTTATATGCGTGTTTGAAAGCCTTAATAAAGCTAATATTTGAAGAGAAATAAGGAGAGAAAATTTGATTAGCACAAATTAGAAGAATTGTTGGAATTATCAAGGTCTAATGGTTGCTTAATAATGTCGACAAGGCAAGTGAAAGAGTTGCACAATCAGTTTAATTCTTTTTCAAAAATAGCCCAATGAATTTTCAGAAAAACAATTACCATAATCACCACACCACACTGTGCCGTGCTCTATGACCTTGCCCAAGCCTCGACTGGCACACATGTGCCTTTTTCTAGCCCCATACATGGGGCCCTCCATTATTCAAGGTGGTTTGAAAATGAAGTTATAAAAACTACCGTGTCCCTCTTCCAAATTTCTATGTGGGACAAATGTGCTACATACCTCCCTTCTTTCCCAACAACTCCTCTTAATCAACAACTTTTTGAATCATATTTCCAATAATATGTACATAATTCAAACTTTTAGAAAAATAAGCAAGACAATTTTTAAATTTTGGGAAAACAAAAGCGGAAAGGCTTGGGACTCTGTGTCTTTTGGACTTGTACTGCACTCTGAGTAACTGAATTATCGATTCACATCTTACGAGGTGAGTTAATCTGTGACCCTACAAGCAGGCGTGATATCCGCCACTTCTTTCACTCACCTTCTCTAAAAAAATTAAGTCTTTGTGAATATATTTAGCACCTTCTTGTATAGCATTATGCCCTCTTCCTAGAAACTCTGTGCTATTCTAAAGACTTGCCCATACTCTCTTATAATATGGCCCACCTTCACACTAAAGTAGGTGAATCCATCAAGTATGTGATGCCTTACATACCTCCTCAATGTTATAGATTCATTAAAAGGGTAAGCCCATATTCTATCTCACAGACAGATTGCCTATATTATAAACATGTTACAAATATCATAGGGACAAATAATCAACTAGCAGTGTACGTTGAATTTATTTTATAATTTCTCATCACATTAAACCCCAAGGGGTTGGAATTAATTATAGAAAAATTCATACAAGGGGAGATGTTTTTATAATCATTTTCTTACAAAAGGCTTTAGTAAGAGGTCTGCCAAGTTCATCTCGGACTTTACATAATCTACGGATAGTTCTTCATAATACTATATCTCACACAAATATGTCCCTTTTCCCACGATAGACACTACTCTTTGCTGCGGCAATTGAAGCCTAAGTGTCACCACGTGATGAAACTAGTGGAGCTGGCTTCCCTCACAATGGCATATCTAGTGATAGCTCTTCTAGCCATTCAATGTCCCTACCTGTCAATTCATAAAAAACAAATTCGGATTTCATAGCTGAGTTAGCTGTACATGACTATTTTACTAATTTCCATGATATTACACCTCTAACCAAAGGGAACACATAACGACTAGCTGAGTTTATCTCATCATTACTCATGACTTAGTTTGCATTAGTGTATCCAACTAGTGCTAAAGGGTATTTACCATAAGGTAAACCTCAATCCATAGTACCCCTTAGATATTAGATGAAACACGTAAGAGCATTCTAATGTTCTCGATTAGGATAATATGTACACAAACTGACTTTGCTAAGAACATAAGCAAATGCAATCTACTATGGTTCATCAGAAATATGACATTACTATGATCCTAGCATGTGATTGTGTAATTAGATTTCCTTTATTATTTTCGATGTGCATGCTAGAATTATATGGTTTTTTCATATGGTCTACATAAACGTGGTAAAGCTTTCATGAAATTTTTTCAACATAAGAATTTGATTTCAGAGAAAAACAAGACCCATATCTTTTTACTTTGAGCCAAGAATCAAATCAGCTTCTCCAAAATACTTCATTTCAAACTTAGAAATCAAGAACTATTTTGTTAATATCACTTCTATGCTTGTTCTAAATATAACCACATAATTAACATACAAACACATAATAACAACACCATGCTCACTAGACCAAATATACACAAGAATCAAACTCGTTGATCACAAAACCATATAATGTAAGAGTTTTATTAAATTTTCCATACCACTATTTTGGTGCTTGTTTAAGACCATGTAGATATTTGCCAATTTAGATACCTTATACTATGATTTGGGGATTACCATTTCCTTAGGCATTCTCATATAAATCTCTTATTCTAGCTCCCAACTTAAGAAGACCTTTTTCACGTCCATTGAATGAACAAGCAAACCATGCCACAATGTCAAGGGCAATTAATGCTCCAATAGTGGTAACGTTTGTCATTAGCAAATGTGTGTAAAAATATTTTATATCTTTCTTTTGATTACTATCTCTCACAAATCTAGACTTGAACGCGTCAAGTGACCATTAGCTTTTAATTTCTTCTTAGAGACCTGTTTGCTACTTGAAGGCTTGCAGCCCTTTGGCTGGTTAGTCAATATCTAAATATGATTAGACATAATAGACTCAAATTCATCATTTATAACCTCTTTCCAAAATTTTGAGCCTATTGCTTTCATGGCTTCCTTATAGTTCTTAGGCACCTCTTATAAAATAAAGACTTATACAAAGTTTTCATTTAGTCATCTTTCTCAATAAGAAAGACATTAACAAAATTAGAGCTAAAGAAAAATTTAATTTTAGGCCTTTTACTACATCTGGGATTAATATTCTCATTATTGCTAGCTGATGTGGGTTACCATATAATGTACATGCAACAAGCAATATGCTTATAGAACATTTTTTTTATATGAAACACATTCTCAAAAAATTTTGCATCTTTGGATTCATGAATTACACCAAACACACTACTCTCATGAATAAGCATGAATTTTATGCGCTGCATTGTATTAAGCATTGGTAATGAAGACATAATCAATAGTTTTAGGACCTATCTTACTTCTTTAAGGGACTAGTATGCTAGCCTTGGCTAGACAACCCCCTACTTAAGGTATTTGAGGTTGGGAGCATGCCCCTCCCACATTCGATGAGGATCTTCTATAGTTTTTTTATGAGCCACTTTATTAACAACGTGATATGCAGAAAGAATTAATGACCTCCCCCCAAATATTATCAGGTAAACTAGAGCTAGTAAGCATAGCATTTATAATATTTTTAAGGGTCACGTGCTTGCTTTCAATTATCCCATTTTGTTGTGGTTCGTAAGGGGATGTGATCTCATGAGCTATCCCATTTTTCTTATGTAATTTTCCTCATGTGTTATCACATTCCCTTCCTCTGTTAGACGTAAGTGTCATACTCTTTTGTTCCAACTGATTTTCTACTTCTGCTTTATACTTTATAAATATTTCTTTAGCTCTGTCATTTGATATAAGCAAGTAGACCTTAGCGAACCTAGAGTGGTCATCCACAAAATTTATATAATACTTTTTGTTAGCTTGACTTATTATATTTTTGAAGTCCCCCAACTCAGTGTGAATTAGCTTTAGCGGCTCTAATTGTCTATCTACTAATTTATTAAAAGGTTTCTTAAGGTGTTTGGTTTCTACACATAGTTGGCAGTTATCCCATCCATTATTAGACAAATTAAAAATTAAGCCCATTTGTTTTAGTCATTTAATAAAGGCCACATTCAAATTTCCATGTCTAGCATGCAACATTTATAAGGACTCAGTAATATAAGCAGAAATAGATGCATTCTTAACATTATTCACTACCTCATAGGTTACATTAAGCACAAACAGTCTAGCATTACAGTTATAACCTTAAGGAATGAAATCACTACCCTAGTCAGAACAAATTTATCAGACACAGACATCATTTTAAAGCTAGCCTTATCAAGAAGATGACCAGAAATCAAATTTCTACATATGTGGGGAACCTGCAAGAAATAATTTGAAGATAGAATTTGTCCAAGGTTAAGTTTGAGGCTTATCTTCCTTGCGCCTAGAATTTTTGCATTGCTTACATTACGTATGCAGATTCTTTCACCACTAGCTACCTTCTCATACTCATTGAATAGGCTCCAATTTGAATAGATGTGCCTAGAAGTACACATGCGTAATATCCATGCAATTAGATTACTTACCAAGTTGGCCTCTAAAAATGCAACAGTTATTATCTTGACTCTTCAATTAGATGGGCTCGTGACTTGTCTTTCCAATGAGGGCAATCCTTAGCAATGTGTCCTAACTTTTCGTAAGCATAATATATACCTATCCTGTTGGATTTAGATTCTACGAGAAGCCTTCATTCGTATACTTTGCTGGATTGATCATCCACCTTTCTGGAATTTCTAACCTTCCTATGTCTGGTTCATGCCTTTGAGCTTGCCAAAATTTAGGAGAAGATTCAAGAAGATTAGCATTCGTAAAGCTATGGGTATAGACCCCTTTGGTCTAAATTTGGCTTTCCTCTTCAATTTTGATGTGTCCAATTAATTTCTTGAGAGCGAAGTCCTTTCCTTGTGTTTCAATTTCATGGTAGTCATTCTAACATAGGGCACTATCTCAACCAATACACCAGCTTACAAATACTAAATACATTTTCATGCCTTCTCCCAGGGTCTCGGACACTAAAGTCTTATATTCATGAATTTGAGGCATAATTGGTTTAGTATGTTCCATTTGAAACCTAGTCCATGTACTCAGCATACCTCTTGGTCCTTAGGTGTTCACTACCATACTTTTCCTTAACCGAAACCCAAATTGCTTTAGCAAATTCATTGTTCGGTAAATCTTAAATAGCACATTAGACATGTAATAAAGCAATACACTCCTATAGGTTCGATTATCTTTTTCATAGTTCTTATGGGGATCTTAGACAACATCATACTTTTGTGCAACCTTTTGAGCAGTTTCTTTAGCAACATCAATAATTTCAATTTAGCTTGATTCATCAGACTTAATAGACTCTAAATTCATGAACAACACATAAGAAATCTCAATTTAAGTAAAATAAATTATCATTCACTTAGACTATCACATATAATTTTTTTTTCCATCCAGATGTTTTATCTTAGACATATCAAACACATAATCATTGAGGGCCATTCGATTGTCAAGCACCAGTAATTGATATTTGAATTGTTAAAGATATAATTGTTAGGATATGCTAAAGCAATAAAATCCACAAAGAGCATAATAAGGACTGCGTTCATCTGATAAGTGATGTAAACAACCATTGTCATGGCAATTTACTAATAAATTTTCACGTAAATGAAACACACAAGGATAGATATAAACATTAACCCTGTATTTGCTATTTATTTTTCCAGTGTAACTTCACACAAATAATATACTTTCAATTACTCTATGAAGAGACACAAGGATCAAGCATGAATATAACGTGTGAAGCCTGGAAACAGCAGTTGATTTAGATGCATGGCAGTAGTAATTGAAGCTTAAAGACACAAGGAATTTAAAGCTACTGATGCTTGACTTATTCACAATAAAAGAAGTGGATGAAACTTTGGTGACGTAATTTTTTTAGTCCACTGTAAAAATGACATCCACCTAACCATACTCAATATGTTATAAGCCCTAATGTTGCTGAAACTCATATTAGTCGATGCAAGTTGGTCTAGGCATGAAACTAGCATGATTTAGGTCCAAAAGCTACTTGACCAGAACAAGATTTGTGGTGCCTGTTTGCTAAGTGCCCTTCCTAAAAACACACAAAACAAAGGACAAAAAAATAACATTAGGGCTTAGCTTTAACAAATTGGTCACCACAAGGTTTTCGTCAGTATGTTGTTGAACTAATTTATTTGTGAGTTGCCTAGTTTTGGAATATGCCTACAGGCCTTTGCCCAAAAAACTTGTTTATTTTTATACGAAGCTACCCCAATTACTAACCACTAATATTGGTGAGATCTTCATGCCAAATTTATCACTACAAATGAACTAGAAGCTGTCATAATGGAGTACAGAATTGCCCAAAAACAAACCAAAACTAGAGCATGAAACCAAAGAATCCAAAAACCCTAGAAATGGTTTCCATTCAAATAGAACCCCCTCTTCAAATCACTGTCCATAACATCTTAAATCTGATGCCAAGTAACTATAAGCGTTCAATGGACCGATTTTTCCCAAAACAATCACAAGTCAATGAACAAAAAAACTCATCATATGACCAATAGTACAAAATTCATAAAACTAGTAGAATTGATAAGCTTGCAATGAATTTGGATAGAGAGAAAGAGGAGGATCAACAGAGAGTTTCACGACTAGATCTACAACGACTTGAGATTGACGTAAATCAGCCCTAATTTTCCAACGAATCTAACAGATTAACTCCAATTAATCACATAGAATGAATATTGTATCAACCTCTATGATAAATGTTCAAAACAAATAGGTAGGTACTAGATTAGAGATGGTGGAGGAACATCTTCGTGCAAGGCTATAATCTGATGGTAATAGTGAATCGGGAAGAAGAAGACGACAAAGAAGAAGAAGAAGGTAATGATGATTATGATGATGATGATGTGGAATAGAGAATGAAGGACAAGAGAGAGCTTCAGATCGCCATGGACATGGCTACTTCATATTGCCATGGAGATGCCTCCTGTGAGGTGAGAGAGCGAAAAGGGATGAGGATTTTTTGTGTGGTTTTGGGTGTGTATTGGGATTTTAATTCTTTAGGTTGGGTTTTGATTACCTCTAGGTAATGCAAATAGAATTGTTTAGGGAATCCCACGTTACTCCTACTACATCCTTCTATGTTATTTCCATTATAAGGTAATTTTAATCACTTAAGCCTTTAATAAACCAAACATGATAATGTAATCAGGCTTGTAATTTTGATTGCATTCTCTATTTATCTCTAGCCAAACAAGCCGTATAGGTTGGTGTTCTTGTATATAATTACTAACTTTCTTACACTATTAAATCCATGATTTCTTATTTATTGAAGGCTTGATATTATCAATTTCTAAATCAATTTAAGACAACTTCAGCCAATATGTTGTGTCATGTAAAAAAAATTTAATTTGAAGGTCGCTTCAGAAGTCCATATGGTACTTTAACGCTTAACTCCCCCAGTGCCCCCAAAACAAAACAAAAAAGCCTTTTACTTTATTTCTCAAAGAAGCAAAGGTTGTAAGATCGAATCTCTTTTTTTTTTTCAACTTATTGGGTGCACTATAGTTTGGTTGGAGAACAAGAGACAAAAACAAAAACAATACCTCCTAGTGTGGGTCCTGCTTTTGCGAGGTTTAGACTGATCCAGATGTAGACAATCTTACCTCTACAGACATCTTTATCCGCAGAGAAGCTAACTCCAAGAGACCCACAAAAAGATTTGTGAAAACAGTTTAAAGCATAAACTATAGGTAAGCATCAGGGAATGAACTAAGAAATACTGCAACTATGTAAAACATAAGTATAATATCGTAGAGGAAAGTACTATACCTTAACAAGGTTAGAGACAAGCTAATTATATCTCTTCACATATGAAGGTACTACCTGCAAACAAACACAACAAACAAAAAATAGGGAAAAGATCTCAGAACTCAACATGACGTATCTTACCCTACGACAACTAAATGACTGCTTAAAGCTATCCTGTATGACCCAAGACCTTAATCCTATCCCACCACAGTCTCGTATCCTAAGCCATGTCCTCCGTCAGCACTAAAACTTTGAAGTCCTATCTAATCACCTCGTTTAAGCTCTTCTTTGGTTGTCCCCTATCTCTTCCACCTTCAAGGATGCTAGTCCTCTCACATCTTCTCATATAAGCATCCACACTCCTCTTCACATAATGAAACCATCTGTGTCTAGTTTCTCTCATCTTATCCTTGATGGGAGCCACTTTAACTATGTCTCTAGCTACTTCATTCCTGATTCTATCCACCCTCATATAGTCACACATTCATATAATCATCTTCATCTCTGCAACCATCAACATTTGAACTTGTGCCTTTTTTATTGGCCAACACTGTAAGCCATACAATACAGCAGGTCTAACTACCATATGATCAACTTTTGTCTTTTAATCCTACATGCATCATCTTATCACACAACACGCTTGAAATATTTTTTCATTTTTGCCAACCCACTCTTATGCATTGGTTGATATCCTTAATCTAAAACCTCTAGACTCAGGTGTATGTCTCCATTGCTCTAACTTATTATTAACTCCCTCTCTTGTCTCATCAATAAGGATAATGTCATCCACAAATAACATACACTATGGTAACTCATCTTTAATCCCTTTCATGAGTTCATCCATAGCCAATGTGAAATGAAATGTGCTTAAAACGGAACTCTAATGAAGGCCCATAACAATGAAAAATTCATTTGTAACTGCTTCTGTTGTCTTAACGCTCGTCCTATCTCCGTTATATATATCCTTAATAAATCGAATATACGCAAGTCCATGACACTTCATGCGGAACACAATCATATGCTTTTTCCAAGTCTATGAACACCATGTGATAATTTTCTTTCATATCCCTATACAATTCCATGACCTTCTCAGGGAGGTAAATGGTTTAGAGAGCTACTTATTGACAAAAAGTATATCTATGTTAATACGTAAACCTAGCAGCCCTTTATGATGTATAATTTTAATTTTTCAATTTTTTCCTTCCTTAACCATTACTTATTGAGGCAAATTAATTAGTCATAAACAAATCTAACAATTAGCTTCTCTCTACTTCAAAATATTGGCCTCCCTATATATCAGTGATTTTTTTTTTTTTTCACATGCCCATGTTCTTCCCCATCAAAAATGCAATTTCTATGCGGCGGTCAAATAACCTAGTTGGTAAAGTCTTTAAAAGTTATTGCCAATGACTTGAATTTGAATTTCACGTACCCAACCTTTACGTCTCATATGCCAAAAAAAGGAGAAACAATTTCCGTGCCTGTAGCTCTTTTTAGGCCTTTCAGTAAAATTCATCCACGTTCTTTTCTAGTTTCCTCTCCTCACAAATTACTTCCTCTTCTGCATTTAAACAAACTGTTCAATTCGTTGAAGAGCCAAAAACTTAAACATCATGTAACTTCTTTCTTCAGCGAGCCAATCCATAGAGAATCCAATTCGAACTGACCTCTTTCTATTTGAAGCAGTAGAAGCTGGGGAACTTTCTTCATTCATCAGTCAATGTTTTCATGGATCATGTTATCACACTCTTGCTTTTCACCATGGAACAATCCCTTTCTATTTTATTTGCATGCGACTCAGCTATTGATTGATTTTTCCCTCTTTGGCTTCGTTGGGCAAAATGTCCTATATTGAATTTGACCGAGAATTGATGTTACACAATTGCAAAATGTCAATTACAAATACTCCATTAAAAATAATTGCAGACGAAAAGTTAGGAGCATCATAGGTTTTTAAGGTTTCTCAGCATCATTCGGTCACATTAATAATTCACCTTAAATTTGTTTTTATTAGTCATGAATTACTATCAACTAACGTGTGTAACAACAAATCAAATTAACTTGAGGAGTTATCATGTCCAAGACAAGGCACAATACACAAGATGTCTATGAGAAATTAGATATCCTTGATAAAATGATATTAACTAAGGCAATGTTCTTTTTGGCCACTAGGAAGATTTGGCTAACAATTTACAACTTCTTAACACTTCTTGTATCTCCATACAGCTCCTTACATCATTAACATAATCCTTACAACTTTTTACATTTCTTTATATCTTCTTACATCACTCCATATATTTTTATATAACATTCAGTAACTCATTTATTTATTTGTCTTAATTAACAAATTTGTATATATATTTTTTATTATACTATCAATATAAAAAATCTGCGTATATTTATATAAACATATGCAATTTTTCAAGTAAAAGTTCTCTGCCATCATTCTATTTCTATTATCAATATACCAACATTTTTTAAAATGTATGCTCGATTTAGATACTTAATAATGAGTCAAATTGAGGAGATTTCTTATGGATGTTGAGTCGGACTCCATTCCAAGTCATTTGGTCAATATCAAGCATGGCTGACTTGTCTAGGTCAAAGCAAAATATGATTCATGTAAACTAGCATGTTAGTAAATTCGATTTTGCGTTGGATTCATTTTTGGGCCATGCTTTAAGGACACTTACGTTAGATGATTAAACACCAGTAGTTATGCTTATATATCTAAAAATCATACTATACGACTTTTTAATAATTGGACAACTCCCTATATCTATCCTTGTGATTTTTAAAACTCCTTTTTCATTTTAAGGATTCTCTTCAATTTTTCCCCAAAAAAGAAAAATCATTTTTTGTTTTAATTTGCTAATAGCATGACCAAACTAATGTTAATACCAAAAAGAACCTGAAGTGTAGAACATATTGATTGAAAAAACATTTATGCGGCTGAATTCATTTTATCGTTGTTTAATTGACTTTTTTAAAGGTTTATCTTCATTAATGATATTATTTCAATATCATTTTTTTTCATCCAAAATGTTAATTGTAAACAAACATATTTTGTTTCAATAATATTAAGAAATAATTTGTCTACTAATGCTAAATATCACTTATATATTGCACGTTATTGCAGAAATCACAAATCGAACACATACATAATCTCAAAATATATTGTACAACTTTTTAATAATTCAACAACCCCTTACAATAATTCTTACAGCTTCTTACAACTTCTTACATGTTCTTACAACTTGTTACAACTTCTTTACTATTTTTAAAACTCTTCACAACTTCTTACATTTTTTACAGCTTATAGCTGCATCTTATCGTGAAAAAGAACATGGCTTAAATAATAATTAAAAAGAAAAAGAAATGCCTTATTGGCTTATTGGCCCTGTTCATCAAACAGCTCTAAATTACTTCTTACTAGGACATATTTTTTAAAATTTATTGGTCATCTTATTTTCTTTTTAAAAAGAATTAAATTTGTGTCATATGTATAAATTAACTTCATTTGGGACGACAAAAAAATTGCATCATTCATAAGAATTTTGTTCCTTACTAACTCTACATATATAACTTGTATTCATCATTTATCCTATTACTTTTCTATTTGTACTTATGTAAATAATGCCAACATTTTATAAAGTTATTTTGTTATTTATTAGATTTTTGGGTTATCAATTGAAAGTGAAATTTATATGATTCTAATGACCTTATTTTCATCATATTGAATTCATATAAAACACAGTTACTATTTGGCATCAATTCGAAGCTCATTTTCTACATATCGACAAGAAGACTGAATAATCTAAAGTATAAATATTAGACATTCATAAAGGTCCATGGTGAGAGAACCAAATAAGTTTGATATAATATATCGATGAAATTAGAAAATCTGCACCAATATGCCCCCCCAAAAAAAAGACAATGCAACTTCAATAGTTTGTTTTTGTCCCCCCCAAAAAAAACAGAAAGGTCTCTACTCTTGTTAATTCTTAAGATCTAATTGGATTCAATGTTGTTAATATAAGCCTTCAATTAACATTTTATGATACTCTGTGCTTTTTCTAATTCATAAAAGTAATGTTATATAAATATAATTTCATGACATCTAGTGTTAGTTTATTAAACTATTGATCAAATGAGTCATTTCTATAAAAAAAAACTCTTTTGACAAGGTTAAGAAAATAGTCTTTTCAAAAATACCTATTCGGGGCCAAATAGTTATTTCAGACAACTATTTGCCAAACATCTATTAAGTTGCTTGACTTGGTTAAAATAGCTAAACATTGCCAAACAGGTCTTTTTTTAACAAAGCTTTTTTCACCAAAAAGTAATATTAATGCTTGAGGACTATAGGAAATAATTTTCTGAAAATTCTAATTGTAAATAGAGTCTCAAAACAAATTATTTAAGTTAAATCTATATTATAATTTAAATGTATTTTTAAAACATACAGTTATACCATGTTGCATTCCGCCTAAAGTAAGGCCGTCAAATGCATTTCCTCATGTAATTCAAGGTTGGATTCCGCCTACTTCCCATGTTGGCTACACAAGACCACAAGCTGAATAAGGCTGGCGTTATCCCCACTTTAAGAGCTTCTACAACGGAAGTCCCGCCAGCCAAAATTCAAGGGCCATGAGCGAGCAAGTCGCTTGTTCGGAGTGCAGCATAAGCATGGCGGTTCGGAGCTCGCAAGCAAGCCCACGACTGGGAGCCGCTCGCTCCACTATTCTCTTTGGCATCTAGTCACACATGACGTTGTTTGTAGAAGGGCTAGGCTTTTTGGTTTTTGACCGTTTGTACTAGGCAGAAATGAGGATGAAGATGAAAAAGTGTGGCACAGAAAAGGACAATGAAGATGAAGAAATTGAAGGAGAAGAGACCAGACAAACTGAGAATAGTGAGGAGAGAAAACATGAGGAAGTGAGAGATGGAGCTGGAGAGCGTGATATGAAGACTAGGCATGGATAGATTAGAGGAGGAAGGAGGCACTGATGAGGTTGAGCCATTGAATTGAAGAAGAGATAAGAGATGCGAAGGGTGAAGGGTGAAGGGTGAAGGGTGGTGGGGATTTGGGCTAGGGCTTTTACACTTCTGTTTATATATCGGAGAGGAGGGTTGGGTTGGGTTAAATAGGTTTAATGGGCTGGGTTTTGGGTTGGGAAGCACACATTGAGTTATAAAAAACATATAAAATATCTTTAAGTAATTGGATACAACATGCACCATTTCATTAAGAAATTAATACAAAGTACAGTACGATATTTATAACTTTGTTAAGAATACAAAAAATATTGGTCAACCTGTTACAACCAATTCACTCTCTTGTATTCATTGATTTCCTAGTTTTCACCTCAACCACAACCAACCCCCCCCCCCCAAATACCCCAAACATTGCCCTTGACAGATGGAGGGGGTGGTAAAAATGGCTACTACATTGATTTTGAAGCATAGATAGGTGATAATTCTGTGAGCTAGGATGACAAGAAACTTCCCACTACTGCCCCACGCTTGCTGCCATAACCCCTTTTCTCTCGTGCTCACTCTACTCCAAATAGACGCATCTAGCACATTCTGTTGCAAGTGATAGGAATCCAGATAATAATACTAACAATAAAATTACTTTATAAGTATTGGTAGATGACAACCATATTAATGAAACCATCACAATCTGTTTGGTCCATTTTTCCTTACACTATAGAAAGGTCACCACAAAAAGGCTTCAAGATATACTCAAAAACTAAGAATGCACATATGATTGTTTGCAATTGACACAGCCCCTCCCAAAAAAGGAAAGATTCAGTGCGCATCAAAATAACCTTGCACTGCAAAAACGGATCTACTCTGAGGAGGTGGAATAGAATAATGTGGCTTAACAAAATTCAACTCTGAGAACAAAAATAATAGCTATCATGAAATTTCAAGGATGAAAAAAGATAATTGATAAAATAATGGCTATGGTTATATCAATAGACAACAATGCCATATGTTATAATCTTCATTTTGATGTCACTGAATCAACAATTTGGTCCATTAGAATGAAGTATACGATTCTCAGCTGTCATTCCTATCTCAACCTGTAAAGGACAACCACCTTATATGAGACGAAATGCTGGCTCTAAACTTACAAAGTACTCAAACAAACACCATATATCAATTTACACAATTAAATACCCCCCAAAAAAGAAGCTGCACATATGCAATTGCACAAATGTGCAACACCAAAAGAAAATGAGACAGGTAAATATGGCAGTAGAAAAAGACGAAAATTAAACCAGAACGAACAAAGTAACCAAAATCAGAAATTGATTATAAGACTGAGAATATAATAGTTGAACTCATATCTTAACCATAGTTGACCTCCTCCAACAGATACGCTTTTTGCCATCTCTTATTACTCCTGCTGATATAGTGTAGCAAGCACCACATATTTTGAACAAAAAGCGAAAAGGGGGAGGGGTAAACAACTACATATGCAATGACATTATGATTTTTGGAGAAAATTGAATGCATGAAACTAGTTTTAAACAAATTAGGACTGAAATTTGTTCTTCTTTTAAAAAATCAACTAACAACATGCACCATTAGAAAAATCAAAATTCCATAGGATGAAACCAAGTTTTAAATCAAAACACAATAGTTAACCAAAAGAAAAGAAACCCAAATTCACAAAACCAGTCATAGTTCACTAAATCAACCTTGAATTTACACATCACACCCAAATTTGAAATCTATTATCCATTATTATTAGAATATCCCCTCACAAATGGGCAACCTCAAAGTCTCATGTATAATGTACAGCTATACCACTATACCCCTCTCAACCGTGCCATCTACTGTATTTTAGCATAAATTTTGTCATTGTTTTATATATTTAATGCAAACCTAGACTATTAATAGTCATGCCCTGGACGATAATAATGTGTCCATAACTCGCTTCCATAAGCATGCATGTTGCCTTCTCAATAAGGCTCTGATCTTCATTCTTTTTATTGTTGTACGTATATCTAAAACAACAGGTTGAGTGTCTTTTGTTTAACAAAAAAGGTCTAGTGGAGTAGAGAAAAGGGCGTTGCACAAAAGGTAGCCAAGTACGAGATGGTGAAGATATGGATATCAAGGACTGAAAAATAAGGGGGACCTTAGGGTCAAAGAAGAGGATTATTTTAGAGACTAAAGAAATTCTGTTTTCTTTTAAGAGGTGGAGTTCGTTTGGCAGTCAGGCTCCTTTTTTTACTTTTTTTTTTTTCTTTTCAATCTGCTCTATCTTTCAAGTTTCGTGTGCCCATCTCCCTCCTAGTTGATTATTTTAATTGACAACAAATAATGCCACAAGTTCATGTATATTGAAATCTCCATTCAACTTTTAGCTACTTTTACTTTATATAGATTAAATGTTGTCAACGATATTATCAAAAGATGATGAAGTGAGAGGATCCATATTTGGTTAATGCTAGAAGATTAGAACAGTGGGATGGGGAAGGACAGAGCGATGGAGAAGACTATGGTTTTTTCTTTAGGAGGGGTGAGTTTTCTTGAAGCAAAAATGGGGGAAGCTTCATTAAAAATTTGGAGGGGATGGGGGTAGAGAGCATGATAAAAATTTGAATTTGGAGGTATGTAATGCGAGATTGGAATTTATGTATGACATCTTTGAAATTGCTATATATTTTGCTCATATTGGTGTTGATCTATGTTAAATATGCTTTTTGTATTGAACGTGATGAATAGGCAATGGAGTAGTTCAAATCCTTGTGTTTAAATATGGATTCACACTATTATCATAATTATGGAGGGTAAGGAAAGTAATTGTGTTCTATAGAGGTTGGAAGGATGGGAGAGTGGTCCTATTATACGTATTGGCTATTATTCATGTTTTAAAACAATTTAATTCAATCCCCCGCCCCCAAAAAAACATACAATAGGTAGGGTTACAATTGCATTGCGTCAGCCTTTTTTCCATTTGCATATAGTTCTTCGGTTGCCTCATATAGGCTTTTCTATCCAGTAGCCAATATTATTCTATATATATTTTCGAAGAAGATTTGAAAGAAAATTATATGTTGATTCCTTTTTTAAAACCACTGACTAACAACAATTAAGAGTATAAAATTAGTTGCCAATTAAAGCAAATTGTATAATTCTTCTGATGTATTTATTGGAAAGACTATTTGCTTATTGTAATTAGCTTGCATGCTATATGTACCATATTTTTTCATTTCTTGACGCTACTTTTACTAGTTGATCTTACATCCTAATGTTGGTCTAAGCTGCTAATCTGAGTTGCCATCTATATGAACTTTTGTGTTTCATATGTGTTTATTTATTTCTTATCACCCTCCATTTTATAGATATCGACACTCAAGATTGATTGTCTAGTTCAACATACGGCAAAGACATACAATTGAGAGTGTCTCTCTCTTCCTTCAAAAATCACAAATGTTGATTGAATTTTTTGAAAAATTGAGATTTTTGTGCTTATATATGTTCGCATGACATCATTATTGAAAAATTGAGATTATAAAGGACTATTATGGTTGTGATTTTATATTTACGAAAATAAAATATAGTACTATATATAATTATTTTCAGATAAAGCAAGGATTCAAAAAAATGACTGATTTTGTTGTTATAAAATTAACATTAATAGATATAATTTCGTTATGATTAAATAGTTGAAGTTGCTTGAACTACTGAATCTAATGTACAAGCAAGGCATGCTTTATGCAGATCACCAAGGCCAAAATTTTGTACATTAGAAACGGTTCTTCTAAATTTTCGTACATTGGAAATGTTTGTTTCTTTTAGGATTTTAAATACATATGTTTAATTCAACTATTATTATAATTATAGACGGTAAGAAAAGTAATTGTGTCCTGCCAATACTGCCACTTTCTGTTAGTCTTTACCCATCAACCATCAGTTTAATGGATGTCATATTGTACTCTATTATTGTTCATTCATGTTGCTCGGTTGAGGTTGGGGGATGGGCGAGTGGTCCTATTATAATGCGCTGCTTCCTTCATGTAATGAGCTTGCATCCTATATGTACCCTAGATTTTCATTCCTTGATGCCACTTTTACCTGTTCATCCTATGTCCTAATGTTGGTCTAAGTTGTTAATTTGAGTTTGACTTCGATATGGAGTTTTTTTTTTAATTTTTTATTCATTTTGTTTATTTCTTACCTACTTCCATTTTAGAGATGTGGAAAAAGCAAGATCGTCCGGTTCAATATGTGGCAAACACATATACTTGAGAGTGTAGCCCTCATTCTTGAAAAATTGGAAATGTTGATTTAATTTTTTTAAAATAAATTGAAAAATTGAGATTATAAAGGCTGTTATAGTAATGATTTTATAGTTGTCAAAATAAAATATAGTACTATATGCAATTATTTCTAGATATATCCATGATCCAAAAAAATGACTGATTTTACTGTTATAAAATTAATATCAATAGATATATTGCTTCATTTAATATTTGTATGTTTTTAATATTAGGAGTGTTAGTATATTCAATTTTCTCTAATACTAAACCCTTCACATAGATTTATCAAAGGCTGCCAAAGCTAATCGTTCGTGCAGTTCAAAGTGCAGTTCACTTGTGCCGGAACCTTGATCAATTATATTATTTTCGATCATTATATTTATGTGTGAATGATCCAGTTGAGGTTTCTAGATTAATAAGGTAAGGCATCTATACTATTTAAGTAGAATAGTTAATTTACAATACTATTAGTTGCTAAAACTTCTATTACTTATGGTAAAATAAGTTCATAGGTATTATCAGTATCTCTTTGTCTTTCTTTTTCTATGTACTATAATCAATATAAATGATTTGGAGGGTTTATTTACTGTGTCAGTTCTTCAGCGTCTCAATTATAAATCTCTTAGTTTATACAAGTATGTTGGCATAATTTAAAATTTTGTGAATTGATTGTCTGGAGAAACTTCTTTCTTCTTTTAAATTAGAAAAAGCATGTAGTCAAAGGTTAAATTTATAAATTTGTTCTTCAAAAACTATTTAATTGCTCCTTTATAGAAGAAGAATCCATACCAATTGATCACATTTCTTAAGTTTCATTGAATAATGAACTTTCCCATTTTCCTTAAATGTCCACGTAAGGTACCATTACTAATTTCCACCAACATCTGCATATAGTTCGACATTTTCAATCTACCCAATGCATAAATATAAAATTTTTACACAATAATTATTGGTGTCATCCCATTTCTTATATGTGTAGTCTATACTTGGACTCCTTATTAATGACACCAAAACGCCATTTAGTTCAGCAATATTATTGTGACTTTATAAGAGTGATGTATTCATCTATACCATCGTGTACTACGTGAAATAACACGTCATACTATCTATAATTCCAAAACTGTGGAAGTTTAAAAAATATTTATTAACTGATATCTCTTTTCTTACATGTAGAATTTAAATTGAAACTTTTTATGACATAAAAAAACCTACTTTACTTCTAGAGTACACTCATTCCAAATTAATAAAAAATTAATATATTCTTAATGTTGTAATATTCATCACATTAACAGTAATTACACAAATTCATTCTATGTCCATGAAGCCTCAAAAAAAATAATTTCTTCACACCACCTAATCTTTTCCTATGTCTATAATTGAAATTGAAACTTTGATGTAAAATATAGCACATTTACGCCAAGAATATTACATTTATAAAATATTAAAAAGTTATGCATTCATCTATGTAATCGTGTACTGGAAGAAATATGTCATGCAATCTATTAAATCCAACCACCATTTAAAGTGCAAAATATGTATATATTAACCGATGTCACTTTTCTAACAAGTACAATTTAGATTGAAACTTTTTATAAAACTAAAAAAATATTTATACTTTAACAGAATATGATATCGAGAACATCTAAACGTTAAAACTAATTACTTATTAGACCTTCATTTGCAGATTATAATATTATTTCACTCTTATAGCTACGGGTGACATCATGTTAGCTGTGGAATGTACTTTAAAGCGGTTGCGATATAAAGAAGTCCAATTGAGCGCTAGGTGGAGCTTGTTCACAAGAAAGTGCCCCAGAAGTTAATGATCCATGTTATATTGCACAACATCGACAATACGAGAAGTAAGCTAGATTGTGGAACTTATCTTTATCACGATTAGGAAGGAACTCCACTACTAAAAGGTTTGAACATTGTTGGTCATTCCTGGAACCATGCTTCCATGTAGTGATTGGAATGCAATGATGTGGTATGATGAAATGGCTATGAGTCGAAGAAGTGGTCCACCTCCCTTTAATATATATTGCCATTATGGTCAAGTCCGATTGGATCCTTTACCTACCCACCACCTCTAATGGATTCTTTATTTAATAATAGAAATTTCATGGAGAATATACAGACATATAACTTTATGATGTCCTTCGCTTAAATGGGAGTATATATTGACCATTCTGTCATGGATGGATGTGGACCCTACACCAAGATTTACAAAATTTATATATATGGCATGTATGTTGACTCTTGAAATCAACTCTATGCATTAAACAGAAACAACAGTTCCACTTGACTCAGGCTATGTACTCCAGAATACTTGTAACATATGCTGGATGAATGCAATCCCTATGTGTATGTATTCATAAATGCTAGAGATATCCTCCATAGTTGTGTTGTCCACGATATATGTATTTGGATCCTTCGATCACAACCAAGAGGACAGTATATCAGACCCACGACTGATAAAATCACAACCCTTGTAGTAGGAGGTGAGGATGCAGAAGAAATGGGAGGTGATATAATTGTGCACAAGTTGGATAGGAACCTGTAATGAATATATGACACTCATCCTTCTTATATGGCCCTACAATATCTACTCCTATTTCCATATGGAACAGATAGTTGGGGAAGGGGAATTCCTTTTGCTAGAGGATCGATTAGCAATAGCCAAGGAGTGATGACTTTTCGACACTATGTATTTAGGACACAATCTCGATTGAAAGAGGCTAACATTTTACTTGGTGGGGGTAGATTGTTTCTTCAATATATTATCAACTACTTTTTACTGTTATAGAGCAATACTGATTATATTTTGTCAGGAAACATCAAGTACAACTACGTATAGAGGTTTACATTGGCCTGGAACATGCAACCACTACTGGAGAGATAGATGCAAGTAGCATTGGCTGACGGTGTATATTGTCGTCCTCATTTACTAAGGGCCCATGTTACATGAGGTGCATTTTCTTTATGCTATGGACATATACAAATAAGTTCGTTATCCAAATTTCTTCATACCTTTACATGCAATCTAAATTGGCTAGAAATTGATGATGCCCCACAATAGCAACCGGGACAACATATAAACAATATAGCAGATATTATGGCTCAGGTCTTCGGATTGGGGTTGTGAGAGTTTTTGCAAGATTTCAAAGAAATAAATGTATTTGAAACTATCGTTGTAGGTTTATTATAACTGTATCACAACATTTTCACATCCTCTAGCATTAGACATGTTTACAAATTTAGGTTGTAATGTCTCACTAGAAGCAGTTGTTGCTTATTTTGAAGAGATATATGTCATTGGATTTCAAAAACGGGGGTCACCACATGCTCATATTCTCTTAATTCTTGCACATGATAACAAGCCAAGTTATGTAGAAGAGATCGATTCCTTCATTTCTGTAGAGCTCCCTGAATAAGATCTTGATCCATTTGCATATGATACAGTCACATGACACATGATACACGGTCCATGTGGTCCAAATATTGCCCATGCTCCCTATATGAAAGGTTTAGATTGTAATAAATATTAGCCAAAATTATTCTATAATAAAACATCTATTGAGAATAAGTTTGTCAAGTACATCGGGAGGAATGATGGCAGAAGAATCATAATAAAAGAAAAGGATTTAGATAACCATTGAGTCGTTCTCTACCATCGAGATCTGTGTGTGAAATATGATGCTCATATTAATGTTGAACGATGTGCACAGAAAAAGTCATCAAGGACATCCACAAATACAAGCATAAGCATCCAGCTCGAGCAACATTTGTCATTGAGGAAAATGTCAAAACTGCGGAGAGAGGAAGAGAACCTCAGTATAGGAAAGTTGATGAGATACAACAATAGTCATGGTAGATATATTTCATCTATCAAAGTAGCTTTGTGCATATTTGAATTAAAATAACTCACTGTTATCCCTCTGTAGAAATGCTATAATTTCACGTGCAAGGGCAACACAATATTGTTTTAAATGATGATCAACATGTGGATGATGTTGCTAATCAAGCTCAACATAGTGTTAATATGCTCATGGCATGGTTTCAAGTTAATCAAGTTGACCTTGCAGCAAATTGTTATACATATGCTGAATTTCCCAAATATTATGTTTGGGATCGGAGAGCCAAAGAATTGACAAAACGGCAAAAATGGATATGCCCTGGTCGACTTCCTTTTGCACATCCTAACTCTAGGGTGAGATATCACCTAAGAATTTTACTTACAATTGTTTATGTTGCAAAGTCTTTTAAAGAATTGAGAACAATTGATGGTACAGAGTATACAACCATTCGTGAATCTTGTTTGGCATTAGGATTGGTAGCTGATAATAGTGAGTGAGATGATGCTCTATTAGAGGCTTCCTCATGCACAACTGCGGCGCAATTATGTAGTATGCTCTGCTCTTTACTTGTGTGCAATAAAGTGGGACAATCTCAACTGCTTTGAGTTAAACTTAGGGAAGAGCTTTGTGATGATCTTAACGAAGATTACAACTTGAGCATCAAAATTCTGAGTTGAAGTTGACTATCGATCAAAAACAAAACCTATGCCTATATTAATTGGAGTTAATTTTGAGAACAAATGGTCATTCATTAAAGACCTAATCTAATGTCATTGCCTTCTTCAAATGTGCTACCCAGTTAAGAAATCATCTCAAGAGGAAGCAGTTAGATTATGACACTTTTATAGAAGTTCAGAATATTAACATGATGCTCCCTACGTTGAACTTCGAACAAATGGACATCTTTTGTGCTATAGTGAATGTTAATGATTCTAATAACAGTGGGCGTATTTTCTGGTATGGGAGCAGCAACACTGGTAAGGCATATCTATGAAAGATCATTGTTGCACTTAGATCAAAAGAGAAGATAGTTGTTTATCTTAATATGTCATATTTGATATCCTTATTTCACCAACTTTTGCTCGTGAGAAGTTGTAATTCCTAGGACATTTATTTGATTTTTGATTATTTTGTAGGAAATAATGTTGATCCAAAAGTTCATGGAAATTGAGTTCAAAATGGTGCTAACTGATAGCACAGCGCTCTCTTTTAGAGATGAGACGATGGAAGCAAGAGGTCCGACCATGATTGAGCAAGGAAGGGGAAAGAAAGCAAAGAAAAATTGAAAATGCAAAGGAAAGAAGCCACTGCCGCCATAGTGGCCAATCCTTCATCAATCAAGAAAGTTAGGGCCAAAAAGCTAAGGAGTGGCCACGGCTAGCTGTGGCCCTGGTGACAGATAGCTATGACCATGGCCACTGTCACAACTGTGTAGTGGCCACTGCTAGCCGTGCCCATGGCCACACCCCAATTCTTCTTCGACCTTTTCTCCCCATGACTGGATGTTGCCGCTCTAACCCCCGTGCCTCCTTTGTCGGTTCAACTACTATTTAAGAGAGCTTTGGGAGAGCTCTAGTAGGGGACCTTTTGAAGAGGTTTTTAGAGCTAGGTTTAGTTAAGGGTTAGCTACTAAAAATACCATTAGGAGGTATAAACTAGGTAGCTTAGGGTTTATTTTGGTGGATTTTGATCCAAGCTTGTAGATTTTGAAGTTCATTTATGCAATCAAGACTAAGTTTTATCAAACGTTTCTCTTTCTCTTTCATATTTTTTATGCTTGCTTAGATTTTTTGTTAGTTTAGTTCTTATGCTTGATTTTGTTTCTTTAAATGTTTAGTTTTTATTGTTAATTCATGTTTAATTAGCTTGTTAGATTAGATTAGTTTCATTTTCTCTGCTCTTTAGTTCATGTTTATCTCTTGTTTGTTAGTTTAGTTGTAGTTAGGTTTAATTGTGCTTTTATGATGATTAGTAGCTAGTTTTTGTTGGCTTGAATTATAATTAGCCTCCTTATGGATAATTAGTCTTTGATTAGTCCTAACCCCATCTAATTTATGCTGTCAACTTAAAGTTTTCTCTTACGTTCGCGAAGTGTTCAAAGAAACACTTTAAAGAGCTTTCATTCATATTTTTGGCCGGTTAAGTAATGCTGAAAGGTGAAGTTAACTGGCTAGTGTGGGTGAGAGATTGGCCAGGATTTGGACATAAAAATAGTTCCAATTCTAACTAGGTCCAAGGGCTGCTAACCTTAATTAGGCTAACCCCATGAAAACAAGTGGCTAGACTAATTAGACTAGCCTATCACCCTTAGGAGAGGGCTTGGGCGGTTTTTTGTTGTGTAACCTGCCATCTCTAGTTTTTAGTATATGTTTGGTAGGTCAGGGACTCATCTTAATTAACTACTTGAATCGTTAATTGATCAAATCATAATCTAAGGCCTCTTCTTTTGTGTTTGTTAGCTTTATTTAGCTTGCCTTTCATTTCCTTTTCATTTAGCCTATATTAAAATACTCGAGCAAACTCCAGTACTTGAAACCCAACTCCCTATGGACGATATCCTTAGTACTCGATGATAAAACTTGCACCTGAGGTTATAAATATTAAATGTTCAATTCTTCCTATCAATAATATTGTCAGTTGTATCATCTGTAATAGCTGCATTACTCTTCCGTTTTGCAAAACCGCTTATTCCATGTTCAAGATCCATGTTAATCTTACAACATCAACGTATTGCTCATTCTTAAAGCATTCTAAGTTGGTTGAATTGATTCAACAAGCATCATTGATTATATGGGATGAGGCTCTTATGACACATCGTTTTGTGTTGGAGATCATTGATCGTATATTAAAGGATATTTCTTATCAACAAAAGGTGCCTTCTGGACAAAAGTTAATGTTATTTGCTAGAGATACTAGACAAATACTTCCGGTCATCACAATGGGAAGAAGTAGAACAGATATAGTTGCATAATTGTCTCTATCAAATTTTTGGCCTCATTGTCATGTCATGCATCCCAAGATTGATATTTGAATGAGGGACTCAAATTTAAGCAAGCTTGAATATCAATGCTTGCAAGATTTTGCGAATTGGGTCTTGAATATTGCTACTAGTAGCTTGCGAGGGATTTCATTACATTTAGGAAGTGAACCCTATTGGATCGAGATTCCATCATAATTCCTGATAGCTAATGATAGTCAAGGATTGAGGAAGTTAATATTAGAAATTTACCCGAATTTATCTACCAAGTACAATGATGGATCCTCCAAGCGAGAACGTTGCATACTGGCTCCTACAAACAATGATTTTGATCAATTGAAGTTACATATGTTTGCTATGCTTCCTTTTGACTCTCACACTTACTTGAGTTCATATACACTTTACGATAGTGGTGACCATCCAATATAGATGATTTCAACCCCCTGAAAATTACACGGGCTTAATATTTTAGGCTTGCCTAATCATGAAAATGCATTAAAAGTCAACACCCTTATTCCGCATGTCAACCCACGTCGTCAACAAAGGAGACGCCAGTTGCTTTCAAGCGTAGGCAATTCCCGATTAAATTGGCTTTTTCTATGACCATCAACAAAATGCAAGGGCGGACATTAAACTATGTTGGAGTATATCTTCCCAAGCTAATGTTCTACCATGGCTAACTTTATGTTTTAATATCATGTGTCACCTCGCCATTGGGGTTACAGTTCTTGATTGTGAACAAGAACAACGTGCCAAATAATCCTGCAAAAAATATTGTCCACAGGGAATTCTTCTATGATATCCCTACTCCCCCTTCGTAATCCATTTGCAGTATATTTCTTTTCAATGGTAAAGCTTTCAATCAAATATCATCCCCAGACATTTGCAGTATATCTTTTCACCACTGACCCCAGGTTTTTTTTTAAGTTGGATAGATATCTTCATTATTTGCTATATTAATGTATTGACATCGACCTAACACTTATTTAATAATACTTTCAAAGAACCATTGCTTATTCAGAAACTTAATTTTGAGGCAACGCATGGGTCCTAACTTGTTTTCTTATACAAATATAAATGTCTTCGCCGAAGTTGTCTTAAGCCAATTTAGAAATTGGTAACATTGATATTAAATAAATAAGAGATCATTAAATTTAATAGTGCAAAATGTTACTAATGATATCTTAAAAATTGCATATATGATTGTTCTCTTTTTTTGTTTTAACGGTTGGTCCAAGTCCATGCTACAAACGTGGTAATGACTTTTATAATGTGTTCATATCATTCAGTAGTCATGAATGAGGTTTGCATTGCAATGTGTTCATTAGCTTGTGAATGGCCTAAGCTGACAATAATAATTGTTAAACATGGTACTCATATGCATTAATTATGGGACAAATACATTTTTTTTTAATTACTACTAAGTCAATAACAAGGTTCAGAGTGTAATCACTATTGGCCAGGTTTAGCTAGTTAAATTACCATAGAAGGCGGTGAATAGGGTGATGATCAAAATCTCAAAATAATCAAATGGGGAAAAATGAATGTAGACAAGCACGTGTATTTTTTAATGAGGTTAGCCTCAACCAGGTTTAGTTCCCGCCTAGAGTTCCATAACTCTAAGATTAACCCAATTTTATTAGGAAGGATTACACAACTTTAGAGTTTACCTACTCTAAGTTCCAAGCCACAAGTTGGCCCTCCAACAAGTCCTTGGTAAAGTTGACCCTTCAACTCTATAATTCCACCCAATTACAACTAGAGCAATACAACTCAATAAATTAAGTGAACAAGAGAATGGTATTTGCAAGTGTGGTTCTTAATTCTTGATCTTCACTTGTGCTATCTCTTGTGTGCTTTCTAGCTACCAATTCCCATCATTTTTATAGCCAAGAGGTGTTGGAGAGCTTGGAGTAAAACTTGGTAAGTGATAGTTGCACTAAACAAGGAAAGTCAATCTTCTATCTTATTTCAAGGCCTTAAACCCAATCGTTCCAGCCCTTGAGTTTTGTAGTTCTGCTCAATGTTCTTCTTTTGATATCCAATGGCTAATTTCCTTATTTTTACAAAAGAACTTGGCTGGGAGAATCATTTAGAAGGTAGTTTATTTTACAGCACAATCTTTCAAATTATTATTTCAAAAGATAATATCATGTTTGACCAAATCTTGACATTTGATAAAGATAGAATCATAATCTCATAATCAAATTTGAATTACAAAATATAATATCGTAAAGATCATATGTTCAAATTTGAATTTTAAATCATCTCAAGTATATGGCAACTTATATCAGCTGAATTAAGCAATATGCACTAGCATGACAATATTCACTTAGAATTATAACATATTCAAACAATACAAATTTTAATATAATTCAAATATAAGATAATGAATATATCAATTGACCAATCCATTTTTGTTTTTTTATCAAAACATGTTAATAAACACATCTTAAACTCAAGGGAAGCTAACAATCTTCCCTTTTTTGATGAAAGACAAAACCTTGTAAAAATAGATCTTATTAACTTACCCATATGTTCGCAAAATAAATTAGCTTACCCTAATCTTTCTCCCCCTTTTTGTATCTCATCAACAAGGTTGCATAAGAAGGAGAAATCCAAAATGCATGTTTCGTGTGTGATGTTTACACTTAATACCTTCAAACTTATCCAATAAAAGCATTAGTACTAGGAAAGAGGATTCCCTCTTAATTTATGGAAAAGTTCAATATCAAATAAAACATATAGCCATAGTAGCATGTCAAGACCATATCCCAAATTAAACTGACTCCCCCTTAAGGAATAAATAATTAAGATTATGCATAGAGTTTGCAAGAGATGCTATGATATATAAAATATAAGCAATTGAGATACACAAAATAACTCATTTCCTTTTCTACGACACATACAAATAACAAATTGATACATATGTATAGCTCCTCCTTGACACCTTAATGGCATATAGAGGTGCTCCCCCTTAATATAGCACTCATAAAAATAATATAGAGGAAATACTAATATCAAGGTTAATGGCATATGCCAGCACACATTAACTTAATATTCTCATCAGGAATACATAGATGTACATAAGAGCATTAATACAACAATTCTCCCCCTTCAAGAATAAATCAAAGTTATAGCAGAATAATCAAGTAATAGAATGCTTCCCTTATAAAAATAAGCAAATACCATTTATGTAAATGCTAAGGAACATAACATTATCGACAAATGTATTGAGATCATAGATAACATATCATTTATGTATACAGATAATCACATGACATAATAGCATAAGATATGATGTAATATTAATCATGCTCACCTTCTAAAGATACTTAAGCAAATTAAAATTCAAAAATTTAAAAATCAAAATTTCTCAAATAGGAATTAATTCATTTAAAGATAATATCACCTTTCATTTGGTAAGAATTCAAATTTTGATTTCTATTCATGTTGTTGAAATAGAAATTCAAACCCTTGATTCAGTCACACAAAAATTTCCAGTTTTGCCTACAGTTGAAGGCCTGAACTGCATTTCAGGGTCTTAAAATCTGGGCACTGAACTGATTTCCTATTATTTCAACTTCCTTGGACCATAAAGCAACTTCCATGAGTACTTCAACATTTCTCGGGCTTCCAACTTCGCAATTTCATATTTTATTCTCATGTGGATGCAAAATGCCCTGTAAAACACACTTATACCTTTCTCAAAACACATTTAGAAAATTCAGCTCCATAACCATAATTATTCGCCATAATGGATGGCCTTGTGACTTTTGGTACCCAAATTTGTGTGCTACTAGGACCATTTCTTTTAATAAGACAATAAGTTGAAATATGTCCTATTTTGCAACAATAATTGCAAGTAATAGAAGTCTTACTTTTGTAGTAAGTTGATTTAACAAAGAAGTTTTCATAACACTTCTTTTTATTGAACGAATTAAAATCGACTCCTTTGTTAAATGACACTTTTTGTGTGCGAAGAATTTTATTTAAATTCTCTTCTTCTTCCGAAAATTTTAAGATAATTTTTTCAAGATCAGCACACTTCACTTGGGGCTTATCTTTTTCTTTCTCAAGAAGGACAACTTTCTCTTGAAAACTTTTTAAATCATTAGGCACTAAATCATTTGATTTTCGAAATTCAACAATTGGTATCAAAGCTAGTACTTCTACATGAAAAAAATAACCGACACAAAATTACAACACACCTGTTGTGGAAACACGAATGTAAACGTAAATATAATTGCCAACTAGAGGCGGCATTTCCACATTACTCCACTATTCCAAGCTTTTGAAGCAATTAAACTTTTACACTTCTTACCTGCTAGGACTTGCATTTCTCTAATTTGTTGTACTACTTGGTGTATCTTTTCTTCTGCACTTAGAGAGCAATTCCAAACCATAAAACTACGTGAACAACACCACAAATTTATCAGCACTAACCAAGCAAAACATGAACATCCTTAGCAATAGCAAACATTGACAACAATATCATAGCAAGTCAATAACAGTAACATACACTACAAAGAAAACGTCATTCTTCTACTCTTATTTAACTACACATGGCTAAGTGTTGCGGGAAATAACCAAAAATGAGCTCGTAGAACTATTCCCACACATAATAAGTGAGGAAAAAAATAATTACTCTTATAAGAGTGGCAGTAACTACTTAAGGTATGTCCATGCATATTAAGTGTGAAGATTTGTATCTTATGAATAGGGCACACTTAGCACAAATATTAGGTGTGGTAACTATTTTTTTACTTTCAAAAATGATTTTATGTTTCATCGTGAAATGAGAGCTAGACTTTTGGCCTGCCAATGCATATCATCGATCGACATTCATCGTATCTCGTGCGTATCCCTTACACAAAACCCTAGTCTACTCTGGTTCTGCTTACGGTGCAGGTTTCGACGACACTTGTACTCGGCGGTGAAAGTTTTGGCGTTGAGCTAGGTCATCTGTCTCTGCTTTTGTATGCAATCGTTCATTCCCCTGGTTTGTGTAGCGTTAACTCGTAGCCCTGCTTCATCTTTTATCCCCACTGCTATGTTCTCATCATTGGCGGTGGTCGTGTCGATGGCGAGAATTCCAGGCGTCGACATACTACCAGTGGCGAGAACTCAAACCCTCGATTTGAGATTTGTGCGATTTACACCCATTTGTCTTGCTCGGCCCGTCTATCACCCCCGCCTATTGAGGTGTCACCCATTTTGAGTTTCTCTATTTCCATAATCTATAATCTTCCCATTTCTGATATTTGTCTGCTTTTGTGAGATTTGTGCATCGCCCAATGTTTGATTCCTTAATCTCTCATCTAAGTTTTGTGCTTGTTATTTGGCGTTTGATTGACTAACTTCATTGAATACTGAACGAACTCCATAGTTTGTCAATGTATTAACTGAATCCCTAATATAATATGCGACAGTTAATACTTTACAAGGAGGCAAGGTACTTAAGGCCTATGTGATATTATCACTTATCAAATAGGTAAATTTCAAAAACAAGTTGATGATGTTCTCCTTCAAAGATCGGATTCCTAGTGGTGTTGCTTTATGACATACATGAATCAAGGTCATTGTCTAGTGTTGACAACAAGAAAATAAGGCACGACATAATTGCATCTATGTCACACGAGGATCTTCTATTCTAAGGGTGATAGTGGAAACTTGACGACATCTCACATGGAACTAATGGAAATAGATTTTCTTCACTAGCCAGTAATGGGTTCACCTTACTGGGCTTTGCAAGGATTGCTTAGAGTACAATTGTGAACCATTAATTAATTTTTTAAATTTAATGATCTCCTATTCTTTGTTAGGCAAGATAACATGTGAGACTTTGAGTGATGTGTCAATGATAGAGGTGTCTCGTAATCCCATTTGGTCAGCAAGACTATCATTGTCACACCAATTATCTAACCAAAAATTAATATTTGTTCCATCTCCAACTATCTAACATATCCATTTACGAAATTGTTGTCAAATTTTTAAGATACATTTCCATAGCCAAAAGTCCGATTTTCTAGCCTTGACTGTAAATAAATTTTCATTGATAGGATATTTAGCTATCATTTGTTCCGTTTAGAGGCTTTGTTCATTAAAATGTCTCCAAGTGAGCTTGCTCAAAAAAGCACTGTTGAATGCCTCCGTTTTCTAAGGCTGAGGCCTCCTACCTTTTTGGGTCAACATATGTTATCCCAGGAAACCATTGGAAGCCCTTTGTATATGTCAGATTTCTTCTAAAAGAAATCTCGACTTATTTTGTCAACTTTCTTGCCAGTAAAATTAGGAAGTTGGAAACACTGCATTGTATCTACCTAATTTAGTAATGTTTCTTACTTTCCACGTTTACAGTTTTAAGGCAGTCTTATAGACTAATTCTGAAAAAGTTTCAACTTTAGGTCTACCTCTGAAAATTGGGCAGCCCAAGTACTTACCCAGCGTATCTTAGTGTGTTATATTAGAGACACAAGTCACAATGTGGCGATCATGCGTAGTTGTATTTTTTCAGAAGGTAACGGAAGATTTCTAAAAATTAATAAGTTGACCTGAATTTTGACAAAAGCTATTAAGTAGGGCATTAAGTTTCTATTAAGCAGGGCATTAAGTTTCTAGCATGATTCAAGGTTTATCCTATAAAAAAGTAGACTATCATCTATGAATAAGAGACATGGTCATTTGTCCTGTCTAGGTGCAATTCTGAAACCAATGCCACTTTTTTTCTCATTTTGTACTTCCCAAAGTTTTCGTGTTAGTACTTCCACATGAGTTCTAAAAATTAAAAGCCCTTAAACTTTTGGTCAATGTAACAAAATTCCCCTCAACTTTAAAAATGAGGTAAATACCCCTTGATTTAATTGAGTTACTTTATTAATTTTATTTTTTTATGTTGATTGATGATTCGGCTTCCCTAAAATGTCACATGGCAAGATTTGGAAAGAAAAAAAAAATTAAATAAGCACGTTCTTGCATAAATAGATTGAATAATTTGTCCAGAAAAGTTACATAGTCTACTTTACACAATTATATTCAGTGATAAAATATAAGACAAATCAAAATCGTACAGGTTAGACAACATTATTGTATTTTAGTAATTCGTATTCGAAATGTAGAATTAAGATAACTACTTCCGTCAATTTATGATATAATTTTTTTATTTTTTTAATTTAATTGATAAATTCATAATTTCATCATACTTGAGTTAGAAAAATATTACAGCATTAAATGATCATAAAGATATGTGGATTATTCTTTTTCTTTTTTTCTTTTTTCTGTAGAATTATTTCATAGACTTCCTTGAAACAAATTGAGGATTCATTCCCATCAATCGAGCACATCACACTCTCACATCACCTTTTTGTTGTCTACTTTTTTTATACTCTCTTATTTCTTGATAATTTTTCCACCTTTCTTGAAAAATTACTAAAATGCTTTTTTTGGTAGAAAAATGCTTGTGTTTATAAGATTAATTAAACATAAATTTCATATGAAAATTTAAAAATGTCGTATGCTATGATCTAGAAATTACGTTCACACATAGTTGATTGTTCCCCCCTTCTATATAAAAATAATTATATATGTTAATTTTGAATTTTATACATGCCCCCAACAGGATTTGACTTGACAATACGTAAAATAATTTTTGAACAATTCATATTGCCTGTTAAAATGTTTCTAATTGTAAGTTAAGTTATCAAGCTAAATAAGATTATGAGATTGAAAGGAAAGACTTCGATCTACCTAGATGACTTATTGAGCTGGTTTTTATGTTAAGAGGGGAAAGGAAAAAAAATTTGCTTTATTTATTGTTGGCCTCAACACAATGTATGAAAAAACACGATGCATTATATTGTTCAATCATAAGACTTTTTTGGGGGTGCAACCAGGAAAACCATTTATAATATTTAATTTGATTGTGTTTTTAGATTAAAAAAAATTACATTTAACACAATATACATTAAATAAAGCCACATAATTTTAATAAGCCATGTCATTTTTTAAATTTGCCACATCATTAATTAATGAAAAGAAATAAGATTGGATAATAAAGTCAAGAGGCATTTGCCTCATTGTTAAAGTTGAGGGGTATTTAACACCTTTAAGTAAGAGTTTAATGATAATATATTTTTGGAACTCTACTTCCATATATATATTAGAAAAAGGCAAGGTGACAATGTATCAGCCTGGCGTAACCCTCCAGGTGGTGTGAAGAAGGCATATACTTCATCATTAACAATAATTAAATAAGACACTACAGTGACATATTGCAGGATCGAAGTAATCCAAATTTGGATGGGACCCCAATTGTCTGGGTCCTTCAAACAGGAAGTTCCACTCTAATCTATCATAGGCATTTCCACATCGAATTTGAGTGTGACCCAGGATTTTTTCCCCTTCATAGAGCTAAACTTGTTCATGATATCATGTGTCAATATTATATTATCATGGATAGACCGTTTTGGTACAAAAGCACTCTATATGTAACGCCCCCAACCCTATGCCCAGGAGTATTAGCGTTTTTCTTTAAATCCAGAGATGAAACGGACAGAGTTTCCCCTGAAATTTGACCATTTCCTAGGTTTAAAGCCTTACAATAAATTCCTTGCACTAAAAAAGAGAACAATAAAAGCTAACTAACTCCACGGCTATCTGCCGGAGTTCACAGCTCTACGGGCCACCCACCCGGAGCATCACAACCAGCACAGTTCAATGCTTAAACAAATGAACAATGAAAAGTACAGCCCTGGGCAACTTAGATGGTGGCTCACGCGGCCTTACAGAGCGACTCTAAATGAAATGCAATACAGGCACACAAGAGCTGAAATTACACGTTGTTCCATCATAATACATTTTGCAGTTCACATACAAGCTCATAGCTTTACTCTTAGGATAGCAATGACCCTATTTCAGCTTACGTGAACCCACTTTTACCTATTATTTCAGAAACCTAGAAAGAGAATAATAAAAAATGGGAATGAGCAATCATCGCTCAGTGGATAATCCCTTTTCCTAAAACAATACTTAAATACAATAATAACTTACGACAACTGTTCGTAATTCCTTTTCTTTGAAGAACTCACCAATCGTACAGTATATTCCAATCACAATGCAAGAGAAATAGCCTTTGCACCACCTACTTAAACTTGAAAGTAGCTACACTTAATAAACTTCTGTGGGACATTCATATGAACGCATAAACACAATGTAAATCGAGGAGTTTAACCCATAAATATCACTTGCTAGGATATCTGTTACGAAAATCACTAAAACTTTATATACATTGCTCCGTATATTATTGAGGCTTATTTCCGTACATATAATTGATGTTGTATATAGTCATTAAACTTCATTGAAGAAGCTATCAAGCAATAAGCTATATGAGTTTAGTAATGATACTAAAACCATCGTTATGCTCAAGCCAAGGAAATCACCACACCCATGATTCCACTACCACATACAGTGACAAGTCATATATAGGAGTAAATTTCCTTGCTAAAACATGGAACAATAACCATACGGCGAAACAGATACTATGTCATGTGATTGGTAGGATCTCTATATGCTTGTTGGTGGAATTGTAGGATAGATAAATTTTAAATTCTCTACCTGTTGGTAGAACTATAAAATTGTAACACAATTGATGAACTATGAAATATTTGATAAGACTATACGTATGAAATGTTATACTTTGAATCATCTGCGAACTGACAGAGCTATAAATGCTGCACCTTGGAACTTCTGTCTATCAGCAGAACTATGAACTTGGAACTTTGAAACTTCTGCCTATTGGCAAAGCTATGAACTTGAACTTTGGACTTTGAAACTTCTGCCTAGTGGCAGAACTATGAACTTTGGACTTTGAAACTTCTGCCTATTGGCAGAACTATGAAACACTGAACTCTGAAGTCTCTGCCTACTGACAGAGTAATAAACATTGAACTTTGATACATGGAAGTTGAAGTTCTATGTAACTTTTAACAGGGATACTGGGTTGGTTACACTAAAAATCCAATTCATGCAATGTAACCTATGCTTATTACTTAATCTCATCGATCCGATGATTTAGGGTTATTCATTACCAATGACTTGTCAATGAAACATGCGACCGATAAAACATTTAGAAGCATTTAGGAATTAGGTAATTAAGTATTCATAACTATATCATTTCTGTACAAGCATTATAAATGATGAATACATGTAATCAATGAGGTATATATATAGCCGACAAGTTTTACATAGTCGATAGCTTTAAATAATCAATAAACTATTCATTATATAATTAATAAACTATGTATAAATTAATAAGCTTTAGAAAATCAATAAACCACATATAAATCGATAAACTTTATACAATCAATAATTCTCTATAATCGATAAGCGACATATAATCAATAAACTATGTGTGTGTGTATATATATATATATATATATATATATATATATATATATATATATATATATATATAATTGATAAACTTCATATAATCGATAGACTATATCTAATCACTAAACTTCAAACAATCGATCAATCGCTAAACTTCATTTAAATTGATAAATCGCTAAACTTCATATAAATCCACAAATCGATAAACTTCATATAAATCGATAAATCGATAAACTTCATATAAATCGATACTTCATATAAATCGATAAACGTTAAACTTTATATAAATCGATAAACGTTATACCCTCATATAACCGATTCCAATTCGATAAACTATAGATAATCGGATAAATTTCATATAATCAATATAATCGATAAACTATATATATAATCGATAAACTGTTGCTCAGTGCGATCAAGATATATATATATCCACAAGGCATCATTCAGTTTACGCTACAGTTTTCTCAAGTCACTAATAATCAGTTCCCATTCAACTTGAACGAACTATAATTGATAAACTTTCATCGAAATTAATAATAAATAGACGGAAGAGGAAACCCACCTCGAATCCAAGCTAAGGGACCCGTTTTAGGGTTCGATTTGGGTGGCTCGATGCGGGCTCGGTTCGCCCCTTTGCTCCCCATCTGCTGGTCTCCCGCCTTCCCGCCGAACAGCCGCCGCCGGCGGCCGTGGAGGAGCCACCGAGACACCACCGGCGACCTCCTCCTGCGGAACCGTTTTCCCCCCTGCGTCTGCCTCTGCCTCTCTCTGGCCCGACTGGGGTGTCGACCGGGGTGGGGACGGCCGGGCGTACATCGACCGGTTGCTGGCGACACCTTCGGGGCCTCCCTCACCCTCTCCCGACATGTGTGTGGGTGTGGCACGGGGCAGGGGGTCAAGAAGCCCCCCTCTGGTTTCCCGATCCTTATCCGAAAAGAAGGGGCCTTCGTCCCCTTTTTAATTTTTTTTTCCTTCTCTTTTGTTTTTGCGACTAACTGATAATAACACCAACCTACTGTACCATAAATCCAATTTTCCGACCTCCAATTCTTGAACTGTAACCATTAATATAATCATCGGTCGATTATTCACCTTTTGATTATATTAAGGTTCGATTCAATAAATTGCAGGATAGTTCTCACAGTTCGACATTTTAGTCGTATTCGGAAATCTGTTTAATGTAGTGCCCGATAATAATCCTTAATACCAATAAAACTAATAATAATGAGAATACTAATATTCCTTTCAATAAAACCAGCACTCGGGCAGACTTCATCAATATTAGTTCAATTTATAACGATATGAATCGGCTTATCGAAGGGGATAAAATCCCGGGTGTTACACTATACAGGAGCAATAATTTTTCCAAGCAGTGGTCGCATTCTGTTCACCAAAATTTTAGCAATGATCTTATACAAGGTATTGTATAAACTGATTAGATGAAACTGCACTATCGTTGTTAGGTTGTTAGCTTTCAAAATCAAAGCTATGAGCGTATGGTTGATTTGCTTTAATAGCTTCCCATCTAGGAAGAATGAATTGATAGCCTGGCAAACTTCTTTTTGAGTAACATAGTAATAATCCTGGAAAAAAAAAAAACTGCGCCAAAACCATTTGAACCTTGGGCCTTGACTTTATCCATCTGAAAAACTGCATAGTTGACTTCATAATCCTCAATAGGTTTTACTAATTTATCATAATCTTCTTAAGATTACATTACCTGGAGATCAACATCAATAGTAGAATTACCTTATGTTGACTTAAAACGTGTGGTGAAATCATGAACAAAAAGTTTTTGAATCTAGATAGCATCATCCACTCAAACTCTTGATAAATATTTGATCGTATCAATAGTGGAACGTGATTTTCTGGCTTTCAGCGATTGATGGAAATATTAGGAGTTTATGTCAACATCAACTAACCATTCCTTTCGCCCCATTCTTCCCCGATATTTCTAGTTAAACAAATGCATTTTCTCGCGCTGTTTCCTAAGTCTATAGTGCCAATTATTAAGAAGGGCATTATTAGGCTGAGGCACAAGTTTTTGCTCTATCAGCATTAATTTGCTAGTATTTCTTTTGAGTATTTGCTTAAAATTTCCAAATGTGCGTTTCCTACTAGATTGAGATCTAGTTTGATTTTTTTCTAGTTCCTGAACAATGCAATACATGGTGTGCCTAATAAAGACAGTTTCCAATTTTTTTTAACTAGACAATGCGTGTCCTGATATTGGGCCATTAGTGCTAGTATCTGAAGTTCGTGCCATTTCTAGGGAGATGGGTAGATTCTGTGTTTACATAAACATAAGAACAATCAGAATAGGTGAAGGGACCATTGGTCCCGATATAATTAGGAAAGAGTTAAAGGCCATCGTCCCTAAAAATGACTCGGTCCAACTTCTCGTAAATGTGTTTATCATGCAAAGTCATTTTCAAAGTGAAGATCTTTCCTTGCACATTAGCATCAAGACCTTTACAATACACAAGAAATTCATTCAGTCTAGGAAGCCTAGATATACCTAGTTCTGTGCATATTAATGTCATACTTGCGTTGGATTTCATGAGAGTTTAGGAGTCATTTTATGGCATTATTGTGCTTAATTGTATGATATAAGAACTTATGTCTACTATTATGATTGGTTTCACTTGTTTCGAGAGTGTTTACAGATTTTAACTTTGTAAGCCAAGTTATGTGAGTAGGATGATGATTTTTGAAGCCTTGTGGATCAAATAAGGTAGTAAAAGAAGCCCAAAGACACCCAGCATGGACACATCATGGTCAGCACCATGGTATATAAGCTCCAGAAAGAAGCACAGATGAATCAAGAGAGAACAACTGTGGTAGAAGGCACCAAGGTCTTACCGTTGTGTGCCCAAAATCCATGGGATGCCATATGATCAGTCCGTGGTGGATCTTTTCCCCCTTGACTGCTTGTGTTTCTTCACGATTGTTCTGCTTTTGCGCATTTTGACAGTTTTCTGTGTTGATTTTCACAATATATACCTAGTCTTATGCATCCCATTTCAACAAGGTTCCACCATTTAGTTAGGAATTAGACTCCATTTTTAAAGCGAGGGAGAGCAAGTAGAAGTGGGAGATTCGCAAGGAAGTGGGATCAGGTTTGTAATCGACGAATTCAGGCGCGCATTCGAATTGAGCAATTCTTTCCCTTCTCTTCTTTTTTCTCTATTAGGTATAGTGCCTACTAGATTGATAGATTAGATTATGTAATTCATATTAATTTGTAATTTTACAACTTGGGATTAATGTTGAACTTGCGTTTGCCTGTGTTCGTGAATTGATTGTTTGGTGCACTTATGAATTGTTGGTTCATTTCATCGAGTCTGGAGTTTGAATTGTTTGTAAGAAGTTTAATCGCCATCTTACTGGAATTAGATATTGGATGAAATACTGAAAGGTGAAATATGATGCTCCAACTACCAAACTTGACTAGACTGTTTGATGTCTTAAGAAAGAATTATCGATCGAGAGACCTAAGATGATAATCATGTGCCTAATGAACCTAAACTAGTCGACAATCCATGACAACTGATGATTGATTTGGTTTGGGTATTTCACTCCACCTTGAAAGAGGGTTGCGATATCTCAATTATCAGTCTTGAAATTTCGTAATCATAGAGAAAGTGCTTGAGCTATTCTTAAACCGGGTAATTTCTTGGTTGACTTAATTCCTTAAATATTTATCCATTAGATTAGATAGTAGAATAGCTTAATTTTAATCTCAAATTTTAATCTTCTTAGCTTATCTTTAGGGAATATAACCCATTAGCTTGATCTAGTCTCTATAGGATTAATCTTGATTTGTTTCAACACCACCGTGCGCTTGTAGCCCTACCATGTTTTTGACGTCGTTGCTAGGAACTAGTGTCAAATATTATGGTTTTCTCGATAGGTTTGACTAAGTATTTTATTTTTCTTTGAGTGAAAATTTTAAATAAAAAATTTTCAAAAGGTTCGAGAGAAAAAAGCAATGGTAATTTTCCATTTCTCTTATTTCGAGCATGAGTTGTTTTGGAGGTATTTTAAACAATTAAATGTTTTTCTTACTCAAAGTGGTTATTGTGTGGATATATTGGAGATTTTGGACATTGTTGATGAGGGTGTGAATAGTGAGACCCAAGCTCCTCTAGAGTATTAGGGTTTTCTTGATAAAAGCGTTGATGAAGCATGAAACTTGCTTGAGTGGATTGCTTAGGATTTATTTGAGTTTGAGAAGGTTAGTCGTGTTTATAAATATCCATTCCTTGATCCTTGTGCATTCTAGCTAGATCTTATTATACACCTTTTTCGTGTGCCTAGTGCAGTTCTTCTAACCATGCTATAAATTCATGTTCTTATTATGCATGCTATGCTCTACCTTACATGATTCATCCTTCACTTTAGCTCATTGCACAGGCTCGAGGTAGGTGAGTTTTTTCAGGGAGTTGCTAGATTTAGTATTGCTGATGCATGTTTGGAGTCAAAAGATACTTTAGATGAGATGCATGATCTAGCTAAGACTCCTTTGGAGGGGTCACCTAATGTGTTTGTGCATGAGAAGTTTTCTAAGCTTGGTTTTAATGACAGTATTCTTTCTAATCCTCTTGATCATTTTTATATTTCCCCTATGTGTTCACAACCCTCTCCTTCCCCCGAGTATTATATTGATATGCCTATTGATAATCGTATGATTTGTAATGCTACTATTGATTTGGACTATGAGGATAACATGTCTAATATGCTTGGTAGGAATATTAATGATTGTGTCTTCGAGGATGATCCCTCCATTGACCCTTATTGTGTATGCCTAGAGGACCTGCCTAGGAAAATCGTGTGGAGTGTATTCTTTAATCCTTCCCATGACTTTTATGAGCCCTTTGGTAAGGTTAAGGGGATATTTATTATCTTTGGTGTGATTTTGGTTGTTGCCTCTTACGTTGTATTTTCTAAGTTGTGACTGATGCTTCATTTCCTCATTTGCGAGGAGGTCTTAGCTTAGGTCCATCCAACACCTAACCTGGTGAGATTGTTATGTTTTGCTCACTTTCCCTACTCTTACTTTCTTTACTTGAATAATAATACTTTATCTAAGCATGGGGAATGGTCATTTCATGTTTTCTATTTTTGGTTTTTAGTTTGCATACTTTTTAAAGCATGTAGTTTTAGGTTTCTTTATGTTTGCACTAGTCTGTTGCATTTAGTTGCATTTAGGTTTTCATATAGGATTGCATGTATGTAGAGATGGTGTGGATTAAATTGGGATGCCACAGATGATGCTCTACTAGGAACTTTAGTTTTCATGAGCTCAAGTAACTTATGATATGTAATCCCTTTTGGTGCTAAAATTTGTGAATGTTTTGTAAATATTTCTAGTTTTGAACCCTTATCTTGATTAAGAACTACTGTATCCTTCGAGTGCTTAGCACTGGTGTTGGTATATGGGCTTCATTTTATGGGCTAACTGAGACTTTGGTAGATATCCCGTAAGACTTTGAGCCTTATTGGAACTAATCATTATATTTAGTCTTATTTTCTTTTATGTCTGTGACTCTTCCAAGCTGCATCTCTAAAACTTGCCTAGACTCTTGTTCAAAACCACATTAACATGTACATAGTTGATGATACGACAGAGGTGTTCTTTCTTTGAACACTTTGGCCACATAATCAAATAGTCTACCCATGTGCTATATATTTATTTCCTTTGCTAGCCCCTTTAAGCTTATATCTGTCTTTGTTGAGAACACTTCATATTAGCTCTTGGCCATATACACATATTCCTAACCTTTAAGTCACGTCTATGGAGCGTTAGTTCATGCATGTAGTTGGCGGTTTTAGGGATAATTAAGTTTAAGGTGGCTTTGGTGCGTTGGTTTATTGAGAGATTGATGCTATTAAGCATTTAGTTGTGTTTTCCTCTTATTTGGGTTGTGTGTATATGTGTTAGGTTGTGAGTTGATAATTTGAGATGCCATGCCTTTCAAGAATTGAAATTTTCATTAATTTGAGACCCCATGGCTTTCAATAATTGAAATTTTCATTACCTTTCAATAATTGTAATTTCCATTTCATTTCCCCAAAAAAGGAAAAAAAGGAAAAAAAGGGAAGAAAAAGTCATGTTGAGAAAAAAGGGGAACAAAAAAGGAAAATTAAAAAAATGAATAAGTGATTGGCATGGGGCATGTAAATAGCTTGAGTTCCTTTCTTTATCAACTCATTTTCTACATGATATATTGGAGTATGTTTATTGCATTATTGGAGTTTGGAGAGTTGATTAACTTCATGGTTTTTTGGTGCATTGTTGGTTGCTTTCTAGTCACTTGGCTAAATAGCTTCACATTGCCCAAATTTATTCCATGTAATGTCATCTTGACTGTCATGTGCACATTGCATCCTAGTGGTGGAGAATTTAAGGGTCTTTCAGCATATGGTAGATTGCATCTTGGAATGAATCTTAAGTGAACGTATGTTATATTTCAAACACATGAGTAGGAGTGATTCACTTTTCCGAAAAGTGAGGTTTTGTTGGTCCCTTTGGCTCTAATTAGTCCCATGTACTTGCATGATGTGCTTTGCGGTTTCTTAGGGTGATCAAGTTTGATGTCGAGCTTGTGGTCGTATACTTCTTTGACAACATTTTCTTTCTCCTGATTTTGAAATATTTTGCGCATTATTTAGGGTTGCTGTCGACTGGCATTCTTACTTGTGATGTGCTATCCCTTTCCTAGTCTAAAGAGGTTGTTGTCTTTTCGAATCCTAAATGCATCTCCCCTTGATGGTCTTGTCTAGTGTCTGCTTGAGGACAAGCAAAAGTTTAACAGTGGTGGAGCAATGAATGTCGTATTTACATAGGATTTCATAAGCATTTGGGAGTCATTTTAGGGCATTACTCTGCTTAATTGTATGATTTATGCCTTATTTCTACTATTATGCTTGGTTTTGGTTGTGTTTGTAGATTTTGACTTTGTGAGGTAAGTTATTTGAGTAGAATTATGATTTTTCAAGCCTTGTGGATCAAAGGAGGTTGCAAAAAAAAGGCTCAAAGACACCCGGCACATGCACATCATGGTCAGTACCACAGTATATAAAGCTCCAGGAAGAAGCAGCAGATGAATCAAGAGAGAAAACATGCTAGTGGGCACCACGGTCTGACCATGGTGGTGCCCACGATTCGTGTAGTGCGCTACAGTCAATCCGTGATGGATCTTTTCCCCCGTGACTGTTTGTTTTCTTCGCAACTATTCGGCTCTTGTGCATTTTGATTGTTTTTAGCGTTGATTTTCACGGCATATAAGTAGTCTTATGCATCCCATTTCAACAAGATTGCACCATTTGGTTAGAAGTTAGACTCCATTTTTTTAGAGCGAGGGAGAGCAAGTAGAAGAGGGAGATTCGCTCACGTTCGAGCTGAGAAATTCTTTCCCTTCTCTTCTGTTTTCTCTATTGGATTCATTGCTTGCTAGATTGATAGATTAGAGTATGTAATTCATGTTAATTTGTAGTTTTAAAACATAGGTTGATGTTGAACATGCATTTATAGGTGTTCTTGAGTTAATTGTTTGGTGCGCTTATGAATTGTTAGATTCATTTCATCGAGTCTAGAGCTTGAATTGCTTGTAAGAAGTTTGATCGTCACCTCACTTGAATTAGATATTAGATAAAGAACTGAAAGATGAAATATGATGTTGCAATCACCAGGCTTGACTAGATTGTGTGATGTCTTGAGAAAGCATTACCGATCGAGAGACCTAAAATGATGATCATGTGCCTAATTAACCTAAAGTAATCTAGAATCTATGACAATTGATGATTCATTTGATTTAGGTATTTCACTCCACCTCGAAAGGGGGTTGCGATACCTCAATTATCGGTCTTGAAGTTTCCTAATTAAAGAGAAGGTATTTGATCTATTCTGGAACCGGGTAATTGCATAGTTGATTTAATTCCTTGAATATTTATCCATTAGATTAGATAGTAGAATAGCTTAACTTCAACGTCAAATTTTAATCCGCTTAGCTTATCTTGAGGGAATATAACTCGATAGTTTGGTCTAATCTCTATGGGAGCGACCTTAATTTGCTACAACGCCACCGTGTGCTTGCAGCCCTATCACATGCCCCCTACTTTTTTTAGACGAGTGTAGTACTTCATTAAAATCTCCTAGCACACAAAAAGGTAAGTTAATATTGTTATTAAATTGAATGAGATGCAAAATCAATTTTTTCATAGATCTATGTCGGTGCATAGACTGCTGAGAGTACACATTTATAGTACTAGTATTTTGAAAAATAGTGCAATGAATTACTTGAGGCTCTATTGCTATAATACTAACTTCAACATTATCTGTATTGCATAGGATCCATATACATCCCACATGATTATGGGGTAAAATGGTATCATAGTTACGAAATTCTAAACATTTGACTATACGTTGAGTATTGTGTTCATTAACCATTGTCTCAGTCAGGAACAAAAAGTTAGGTTTCATGTTCTGTTAATAAACCCCTACCTCTAGCTGGAGTTGTAGTTTTTTTGCTCTATCTACATTCCGAACGACGAATTTCATTAAACAAAGTAGGTATAAGTAAATTATTTAAAGATAAATTCAGGGGAATTTGAGGATGCTAGAATTGGCATCATCGATCATGCGCAATAAGTAAAAATAAACATATAAGATCGGATGACATGTAAGACAATAAAAGGGGCTACAAAAATGCCATTGATCAGTACAATGACAAAAAAGGTATCAGGAATCAAACATAGAAAAAATCCCAGTAACTTATAAGATGTAGTTCCTATGGCCTGAGAATATGGTATGTTTGAAAAATCACGGCTTTGTTAGAAATGTAAAAAAGGGATTGAGAGCCATAAGATTATTATTTAGTGAGAGTAAACCACCAAAAATCATCATATCCAACATGCCTGTTACCATAGGAAAGGCTGCCAAAAAGTTTGTAAAAAATTTGTTTGTTGATCCAAAGGATCAGTCGGAGATACGACCTTGAGAATTAAGCAAAACTGCTCAGTTTCTCTCACTAGGACCGAATAAATGGAAGAATAGCATACCTCACTCAATACAAGCATGCTAAAAATAAAATTAAAATCAATTGGATAATGCGAATATAACCCAAGAGTGACAAATGGTAGTTTCATTTTCTAGCATCATGCATGTACTTATAACATTCCCCCTGCAGAAAATTGCCAATGGCCTATGCAATGCATAACAAAAGGGAAGACCAAATCTCGGATAAATAGGCACAAGGTGAGCAATGTCAGTGCTGCTAAAAAAAGTCCGTGTAAATGCATGTGCATAACCTGGAAACCTTGTAACATCATATGCATAATATAGTGTCAAAGTCTCAGGCAATAACATAGTGATGTTATTATCATCCTTGACTTGTTTATGAAATGGGCATGGATTGCACAACTCTAGTCGCCTGGAGCACAAGACCCTACCATCATAGAGATGCAAGCCAAAGGTGAGCCCATCAGAAGAGAGAATGGCAATGGGCCAACGTAGTACTATTGGGCTATGGATCTCAAATTAGAGAACATGTACAACATAAGTTGCCTCCTCTCTTCAAGGGGTTGGCTAGCATTAATATAAAAAGCACATTAAAAAATCCAAATCCAAACCCAGACAAAGTTAACCAAATGATCCATAACATATGCCAAAAGGCAGCAATAAAAGTGAGCCTCAAGTGATTTTAGTAAATCATTTCATGGATTGGCACTGGGCCATGAGGGGAATCCCGTATGTCCTCTCACCATAATTAGACCCAAAAAAAGTTCAAGTAATAAATTCCAAAAATAAGTATAGTTCAATAAACTACAACAATTACTCCTATACGCCATCCACAACACTAAAAATGAAATCCTGACCCAATCTCGTGGAACATTTATGATTGCCAAAGTGGTCATGGTGAAGATGCTACCAAAGAAATTACAACTATAATAGAAGTCGACATAAAGTAATAAACTAAAACCTCGATCAGAATTAGCATGCTTAACATAAGAACCTTCAATAGACTCAGACCCTAGATAATCCATCGTAAAGAAGCAAACAAACAAGATCACCAAAGCATAATATATACGGCAACAATAATCTATTGTAGAGCCATTACAAGCAGTAATTAAACAACTATAAAGACTTCCATTGTCACTAAGAAAGGAGCCCCAGTAAAACCAACTGCGCTCAGCAACATCCCAATACATCCTTACAACAAATAGGTTCAGCCTGCCAATAAACCATAAGTAGATGGGTGAAAAAGAATTATCACCACATACCACTGAAAGTCTCAGTAAGCAAAAGGAAGATAACCTATCGAAGGACCAAAACGATAATACAAAAGCAAGAAGTACCAGCCCTAACCTTTGCTATTGAGCCCACCCTTTGAACCCATAACAAGTCGCCAATACTAGAGATGTAGCTCTCATTAACTGGGTAACAAGGAGCATGAGCTAGGAAGCACCCAAAAGCGCACACATACTCACATAACGTAGATACGAATGAACGAGTAATTTAACTATTGAAACTATAAAGCAAGAATCGAACAAAAAATCAAGACTTGCACAAAGATCCAAAGAAATTCGGAGCAAGGAGCAGTGAAATTGAACCAAAAACAGAGCAAACAGGGCAATAAAAGAGCACTAATTTCAATATGATATCATGAATTTTTCGAATAAAAGTTACAATTTTCCAAACAAGGGTGCAAGCAAGGGTCATAGGTCAAAGCTTAGAGGGCAAGCGAAGCACTTACCTGGTTCTTATTGATAGAGAAGGAAACTAGGATGTTCACTTGAGTCTCGAAAAGCGCCACGGCTGCGGGCAAGTCCAACATTGATCAATAACCATTATCATGTTAGTTTGAAGTTACTGTGCTACAATGCCACTTGAATCCCTAGATGAGACAGAGGCGTACAAGAAGACTAAAGTCCTCAATTAACTAACACTTAATTCGATGCAAGGAGCCGAGGAACAAATCAACATTATTGACAGAACAAGCAAACAATGGCGGGGGATGGCTAGGTTTCCATGACCATGAAGGAGGCAAGAGACTCTCTCTCCAGAGCAGTCGATTTACAAGACTTTTAATATGTTTTCCTCCTTGGAGATCCCATATAAGCTCCACTTCGGTGCTTTATTTTAAAACAAGTAAGTTCAAGTGAAGCATGATGTTAACTGCTGAAAACACAATGAGATAGGAGCTAGTGATTACCAGAATCGCACTCAACACATAATATTGCTATCAATGCCTTGTTAGTGCAAATTTATCCACATTTCCATCTTATCATCTCGCTCTTTGATTTCCAGATAGAACTTATTGTCAATAGTTTGTTTATTATCAAGGATTAGAGCATTGTGAACAAATTTCGAGAACAAGCAATTGGACACTCAAAGAGCGCAGGAGAGTACGAACATCAAAAGCAGGCAGAAATAAAAGGATGTTTACTAGAACCTCATCTAGCAATTCACTCAATCTATCCTTACTTGCATGTTCTCCTGAACTCGTATGGGCCTCTTATCTAGATTCCATGGTTTTATCAAATGATGGCCCTCCAAAATTTGAAGACAGTCCCAAATCCATAGAGATATGTGGATCATACTAAGCATAAATAGACATGGGGAAGGGAAAGGAAGCCATAGATAATTGTTTATGGAATTTGGAAAGGGATAAGCTTGATTGTTGTGTTTGATGTTCACCTCTAAAAATTTGATGGAAAGGGGACAAAAAATTGCTAGAAATATGATAGTCCATATTTAGATCGGAAAGCATATTTAAAAGGAAAAAAATGGTCAAAATCAATGGAAAAGGATTTTATTTTAATAACTCCAGTAGAAGAATATAAACAACTAACTTGGAAAGCAACTGGCTACTAAAAGGCTTCTAGCAATCAGTATTTCCATGCTCAGGAGCAGGCCATCAAAAAATCAAGACAACTACAAGCCCCACACAATTTCTTATTGGGTTTAATGACCCAAAATCAGCTCCGCATATCCACCACGGGCTTCAAGGAGTTTAGGCTACGGACCGTGGTGGTTAGGATTTCATCGTCTTGGCAGCTAGGATTGCTCCTAGGGTTTTTAAATACCTCTAAACCCTATATAAAGGGCCTAAAGTATGCTCTAATGATCACCCAATAACACATAAACACAAGCATCCATAAGAACTTAAGTTCTGATATTCCTATTTTGTGAGAGAGCATTCTGAGCAATTTGTAATCACTTTCTGATTACCTATAGCACATCGCTTTGAGATCAGTTGTGTACTCTTTTATCTCATAGTGGATTCTTCGCTCATCGCCGTTCGTGATTTTCTCTGTTTTGGTTTCCACGTAAATCTTAGTGTTCTTTATTGTTCTTATTATCATTGTTTTAATTTTGATTATGATTGTTCATCCTAACGTTTCTACTATTAGTTTGCTCTAAGTCCTAACAACTAGCATCAAAGCGAGGTTTAGGATGTCTTTAATCATAAAGATTGATATTTAGAAGTTTGAAGGAGAAATTAGTTTCAATCTCCAAAAGGTGCAGATGAGAGCAGTTCTCATTCAGCATAGGTTGTGGAAGGTTCCCTCAAGACCTTATACGAAACCCAGTATGTCGACAGAAGAACAATGGGTGAAACAGAAGAAGAAGAAGCATGGTTCTTTGACGGATGATGAATAGGAAGAACTGAAGGAGTAGGCACTTTCCGCCATATAGTTGTGCTTGGCGCCACATGTCTGTGAGAAGTGCTTGATAAGACAACTGTAGTAGGTATTTGGGTTCAGCTGGAGGAACTCTACATAACGAGGAGTCTCGCTAACAAGATCCGATTAAAAGAAAGGTTGTACACTTTCAAAATGACAGAAGGTACTCCTGTTCAAAAACATCTGAGTGATTTTAATTCAATTATTGTTAATCTTGAAAGTTTAGATGTAAAGATTGAGGATGAGGATAAGGCTATATTGCTGGTTGTCTCTTTGCCCTCATCCTATAAACACTTCAAGGAAATTTTGTTGTATAGCAACAACGACACTTTATCTTTTGAGGATATTAAGTCTAACTTACTATCCAAAGAAAAGTTTGATCTTGAAGTGCGTTATAATGACAAAGCAGAAGGTTTGTTTGTTAGAGGAAGATCCTCCGAAAAGGAGGGTACAAACAGCAGAAACTCCAGATCGAAGTTGAAAGATCGTAAATCCGATAAATTCTGCAAATGCTGCAGAAAGCCAGGGCATCTAGTTGCAAAATGTTACGAACTGAAGAACAAGAAGGAACGGGAAGAGAAGAGCAGTCAATCTGCTGAAGCTATAGTTGTTGACTCTAGGTCAGATGCTGATGTCTTACTAGTCACCACAACTGACAGCAGAAGTGCTACTGAGTGGGTTATGGATTCTGGTTGCACCTATCATACGTGCTCCCACAGGGACTGGTTTTCAGCATATAAGCTACTTGATTTAGGTGTCGTTCTCATGGACAATAACACCCAGTGCAGTGTTGCAGGCATTAGCACTGTTCAGATTAAGATCCACGATGGTGCACTAAGGACTCTTTCCAATGTCCATCATATTGCTGACCTGAAGTGCAATCTTATGTCACTTGGTACCCTCGAATCGAACGGGTGCAAGTATTCCGCTGAAGGTGGAGTCCTAAAGATCTCCAAGGGTGCATTGGTTCTTATAAAAGGAGTAAGACATGGGAGTCTCTATATACTCTGAGGTTCCACAGTGACTGGCTCTGCTGTAGTCACCGCCCCCTCATCCAAAGCAGATTCTACTCAATTGTGGCATACTCGCTTGGGCCACATGAGTGATAAGGGAATGACAATTCTAAGCAAGCAGGGGCTACTTGGTAGCGAAGACATGGGAAAACTTGATTTCTACAATCATTGTATTTTTGGAAAATAAAAGAGAGTCAGTTTTTCTCCTGCTACTCACCGTACTAAAGGTACCCTTGATTATATACATTTTGACTTATGGGGTCCGTCTAGAGTTCCGTCTGTTGGAGGAAACGCTATATGCTAACCTTTATAGATGATTTTTCTTGATGATTCTAGGTTTATTTTTTGAGGCAGAAAAACGAGGCTTTTCCTATGTTTAGGAAATTCAAAGCCCTTGTAGAGAACCAGGTTGGAAGAAAGATAAAGAAACTTAGGAATGGCAATGGTCTTGAGTTCTGTGAATCTGATTTCAACAAGTTCTATGCCACTCATGGTATCGCCAGACATAAGACCTTAGTCGAAAAGCCTCAGCAAAATGGAGTTGCAGAACGTATCAATCGGACTCTACTTGAAAAAGCTCACTGAATGCTCTCCAATGCCAACTTGTAGCATCATCGTGATTTCTGGGTATATGTTGTTTCAACGGCCTATTATTTGGTGAATCGTTCTCCATACTCCTCTACTGACTTCAAAATTCCAGAAAAAGTCTGGTTAGGTAATCTTGTTGACTATTCTATTCTACGAGTATTTGGATACTCTGCCTATGCACATGTTAACAACGGGAAGTTAGCCCCTCAGGCTACTAAGTGTATGTTTCTAGGTTATACATCTAAATCTAAGGGATACTGGCTGTGATGTCCTGACTCTAAGAAGGTCATTCAAAATTGGGATATAACCTTCAATGAAACTATTATGTTTTTACCTGGGAAAGAGTTTGTTTCGACAGATAATCAGGAAGATGTCAGTGAGAAGGTGAAGTTTGAGATTCCCGCAGATGTCCCTCAAGGTGGAGACACATTACCTCAGTCTAGTAGTAAGGTCCAGTCTAAGAAAATCAATCCCAACGTTCCTAGTCCAGAGCCACAGGCCACAGATACTTACTCTCTTTCTCGTGACAGACCACGAAGAACCATCAGGAAGCCTGCACGTTACTCGGCTGATGATGTGAATGGGCTGATTGCTTATGCACTGGCTGTTGCACAGGAGATACGTGAAGGCATTGAACCTTCCTCGTATTCTGAAGCCATTTCCTATCCTAACTCCTCAAACTGGCTTATGGCTATGCAAGAAGAGATGGCGAGACTATACAAGAATGAGACTTGGGAGTTACGTGATCTACTGAAAGGTCGTCGTGCTCTAACGGCCAAGTGGATCTACAAGCGAAAGGAGTGCATTCCTGGCATTGAAGATGCAAAGTGGAAAGCATGGCTGGTTGCTCGAGGTTGCAACCAGAAGGAAGGTATTGACTTTAATGAAGTCTTTTCTCCTATAGTACGTCATATCTTCATTAAAGTGTTGTTTACTTTTGTTGCTCTATTTAACTTGGAGTTGGAGCAACTTGATGTCAAAACTGCATTCCTTCATAGTGAGTTGGAGGAGGAGATTTATACGAGGCAACCTGAAGGATTTGTTGTTCCTGGCAAGGAACACATTGTGTGTCGACTAAAGAAGCCCTTGCATAGACTTAAGCAAGCCCCCAAACAGTAGCACAAACAATTTGATGCATTCATGATAGGGCAAGGCTATACACGATGTTACTACGATAATTATGTATATTTTCAACAATCTAATGGTTCCTTCATTTATCTGCTACTGTACGTTGACGATATGCTAATTGCTTCTAAGGATAAGTCCTTGATCGACAAGTTGAAATCTCAACTTAGTGATGAGTTCAAGATAAAGGATCTAGGCGCAGCCAAGAAGATACTAGGCATGGAGATTCACAGGGATTGAAAGGCCGGTAAACTATACCTATCTCAAAGGAAGTATCTTGAGAAAGTCCTTGATAAGTTTAATATGGATAACTATAAATCAGTATCCAACCCTCTAGCTGCACATTTCAAGCTTTCAGCTGAGTCCTGTCCTAAGTCTGAAGAGGAGATGGAGAGAATGTCTCGCATTCCCTATTCTAGTGCAGTTGGAAGTCTCATGTATGCTTTTGGTCGCACTAGACCTGACCTAGCCTATGCAGTTAGCATGGTGAGCCGCTATATGCATAACCCGGGTAAGGATCATTGAGAGGCTATAAAATGAATCCTTCGCTATGTGAAGGGTTCTCTTGATAGATGTTTGGTGTTTGACAAATCCAAGACTACAACCTATGATGTTGCAGGTTTTGTTGATTCTGATTATAGTGGAGATCTTGATCATAGACGCTCTATTTCTAGCTATATTTTCACCCTCTGTGCGGGTGCAATCTTGTGGAAGGCAACACTATAGTCTACTATAGCTTTATCTACTACTGAGGCTGAATATATCGTTGCAACTGAGCGTGTCAAAGAAGCTACATGGTTGAGAGGCCTTATTACTGAGCTAGGAGTTTCCCAAGGCGTCACTACTATATTTTCTGATAGCCAGAGTGCTATTCATCTCATTAAAAATGATGTCTACTATTTGAAGATCAAGCATATCAGTATCAAGAACCACTTCATCAGAGATACTATTGCTGCAGGAGACATTACGGTGAAGAAAGTTCATACCTCAGAGAATCCTACAGATATGCTCACCAAGTCCCTTCCTATTGCAAAGTTCTAGCATTGCCTAGACTTAATTGGCATTCATTGCCTTTGATTACCCTTCGGGGTCCTTTGATGGTATTCTCTGTGGGTGTTGGTGATTTTGGTCCAAGGTGGAGATTGTTGGATTTAATGGCCCAAAATCAGCTTCGCAGATCTGCTACGTGCTTCAAGGAGTTTGGGCTACGGACCGTGGCAACTAGGGTTTCGTCGTCTTGGTGGCTAGAGTTGTTCCTAGGGTTTTTAGCATCCTTATACCTCGAAACCCTATATAAAGGGCCTAGCCTAGGCTCTAATGATCATCCTAAGAACACATAAATACAAGCATCCATAAGAGCTTAAGCTTTGCTATTCCTGTTTTATGAGAGAGCGTTCTTAGTGATTTGTAATCGCTTTCTGATCTCTTCCTAGAGCACATCGCTCTAAAATCAATTTTGTACTCTCCCATCTCAATGTAGATTCTTCGCTCATCGCCATCCGTGGTTTCCTCCCTTTTTGGGTTTTCGCGTAAATCTTGGTGTTGTTTGTTGTTCTTATTATCATTATTTTACTTTTGATTATTATTGTTCTTCCTAATGCTTTCGCTATTAGTTTGCTCAAATTCCTAACGTTTCTTGATGTGGACTGTTAGAGAAATCAGCAGTCTATACTACAATCCCCCCCAAAAAAAAAAAAAAACTCAACCAGAATCTGATTAGCTGGTACAAGTGGTCAAGGTTCACTTGATCTTCTGAAAGAGCATCTTAAGCACCAGGGAACTACAGAAACTTCCATATCTCATTCTTTAGGTTATGCCTGATGCAAAAGCAAAGCCTTTGCTTTACAAAAATAGTATATGTGTAGCGTTGATGAGAATGAACAACATTTTAGGCAGTTTTATTGTTCTTTTGAAAGCAAGACCAGGAAAGTCTTTGTAAAATCTAGTTCTAACTCCTATGAATAAGATTTAAATTTGTTCACAAAAAACGATGATACCTATTTTACTTTTGATGGGAGAAGCAAAGTTGTCATGCTTTTGGTGATCACAATATAAGGGAGGGAGGAGGAGCTTGAGTTTTTGGCTCTCTTGGCTGATGGATGGAGATGAAGAAAGAGAGATACCCGAAAAAAAGTGAATGGGCAATGGATAGGATGGCAGTAGGGTGGAAAAGGATTGTGAAGTCAGTCTTGGATGGAAGGGGTTGGAGGATTCAAGCGGCATCAGGGACAATGGCGGGGGAATATGTTTTACTCAAATGTGTGACCACAATCAGACGTACTGGACTATTTATTAATCGGAGTTGGAAGTATATCTGAAGCAAGCATGGATGATATTCCTCATCAATACTCGAGTAACAAATTTTTATAGCATTATATTCACCCATCACGCAACCCCCCCTAAAATAGAAAACAAAACAAGGGGGCAAAACACTAAAAGAACATACTCTGACACTGATTTCATTTTCTCACAATAATAACCAGCATTATAAATTCAGATACTCAAGACACAATTCATACCTTTGCTTCGCTGTATGATCCCAGAAGAATGGCCATCTAAACAAGACACAATTTTCAACCAAGAATAAACTGCTGGTGGCATAGTCAAGGCCAGAACCAAAAATCGACAACAATCAACATGAATTTAACATCAAAAGTGTCCATTATTTGAAATCATCACCGAAGAACTAGCTTGACTGTGTGCTACAGTACTATTTTGGGAATCTAAAACCTCTTTACAATATTTGAAAGACTCTGCCCTTTTTTTTTTGCGCTGCAACCAATCCAGTAATCCAGGCATGCCTATTACCATTTAGGCCATAACCTCTGTTCCCTGATAGTCAATGTTTACTCTTTTTTTTAAAAAAAAAAAAAACAAAAAAGAGCTTCTGGTAGGGCAGATGTTAAATAATACTGTAAAACGCATCCATCTTCGGGCGTAATGTGTCCATGTCCCCCGTTATCCAAGACTTACAATTTCAAAATGAACATCACCAGTTCTCAGAGGTCAAAAAGCGGAACTTTTTTCACGGACGAAGATCATGGATAAACTTCATCATGAGATCAAGTGGAGCCCTTGAGTTCATTTCATTGTGTCGAACCAGCAGTATAGAGGTGTTGTATGGATTGTAAGTATTGATGATGTTCCCCATGAAACACGAAGCTACTTGTGACCAAGTTATCTATACTTTCTTAAATAAAGCTCTTGTGTGACCATGAAGCCTAGTATGATTTTCATACTTTGCACAAAATATTGATCAACAAATGCACAAGAAATTTAAGCTTGAAGCCAAACAAGAAAATGTTAGAATTTTCCAAGAATAAAATAAAAATGGCAGGTTTTTATAGTGCTTATCCGAAAAGGTGGATAAGCATTGTGCCCTTTCAGGTTTATCCATCTTATCCAATCCTTTCGGTGAAAAGATGGATAAACGTGATACCCTTTCAGGTTTAACCACCTTATCCAATCCTTTCGGTGAAAAGGTAGATAAGTATGGTACCTCTTCAAGATTTAACCGCCCTATCCATTTTTGGTACCTTTTCAGGCATGATCACTCCTCTATATAAGAAGGAGTGAAATCACAATCATAGGCACAAAAAATCTATGTGAGTGACTGTAGCACCCTCATCGATTAACCTTTGAGAGAACCTTGAAATACGCACTTGCTTTTTCCAAGTAGATTATCTCTAAGATTATTTGTGGTACAACAAATAAGTCTTAAGGAAATTATTCCTTTTCACGATTTACTTGGTTTATCTTGTACCACATTTAACCTAATTTTCTATCAATCTTAAGACTTATTTGAGATGGTGTCAATTCATGAAATGACATCCAACTCTCAGAAGTTGGACAAATTCGAGGGTGTGGGCTTCCGGCGCTGGCAAAACAAGATGCATTTCCTTCTTACAACTTTAAAGGTCGTATATGTGCTCAACACTCCATACCCAATAGAGACGGAAAATGAGACTTTGGAGCGAGCCCGCCGAAGATCCAAGTTCGAGAACGATGACTATATTTGTCGAGGCCATATCTTGAATAGCATGTCGGACGCCTTGTTCGATGTCTATCAAGGCATGAAATCGACAAAGGAATTATGGGAGGCGCTAGAGAACAAATACATGATAGAAGATGCCTCTAGCAAGAATTTCTTTGTAAGTCAATTTAATAACTATAAGATGGTTGAAGGACGCTCTGTTCTCGATCAATTGCATGAAATTCAACGAATCCTAAGTCACTTCAAGCAATATAAAATGCACATGGATGACACTATTATAGTTTCCTCTATAGTGGACAAACTTTCCCCCTCTTGGAAAGACACTAAAAGAACTTTAAAACATAAGAAAGAAGAAATATCACTTGAGGAATTGGCTAACCATCTTCGAATAGAAGAAGAGTTACGTGTGCAGGATGAATCGAAAGAGCATGTCTCTAAGATTCATATTGTCGAAGATGGTGAGTCGAGTCAAGTGCCAAAGGGAAACAAGAAGAGGCCTAATAAGGACAACAACAACAAGAGCAACAAGAAGGCTAAAGTGGTTTGTTGGGAATGCAACAAACCGAGCCACAAGAAAAGAGATTGCACCATTTGGAAGCGCAAACATGACTTGAACAACCAAAAGGCAAAGGCAAAGGACAACTTTGTAGCCATGATCAATGATCAAATCAACATTGTTCAAAGTGACAATGATTGGTGGGTTGATTCAGGTGCTTCCAAGCATGTGTGTAAGGATCGTTCTCTCTTCAAGACTCTTGCGTCAGTTAAAGATGGAAAACTACTCTACATAGGCAATACTTCTACTATTGATGCTAAAGGAATAGGCCAAGTAGAGTTAGTGTTCACTTTGGGAAAAATTCTTACTTTAAATGATGTATATTTTGTGCCTGAAGTTAGAAAGAATCTTGTTTCTGGTTTTCTTCTTAATAAGTTTGGCTTCAAACAAGTGTATGAGGCCGATAAGTTTATCCTGTCTAAAGGGAGTGTCTTTATGGGGAAGGGTTATGCTAGTGGTGACATGTTTAAGTTAAATGTAATTACTCCTTCTAGTGGTAATAAGATGAATGATTCTGCTTACATGCTTGTGTATTCTTTATCTTCTCTATGGCATAATCGTCTTGGACATGTTAATTATAAAAGATTAAAAGAGATGTCAAGACTTGAGTTAATTCCTAATTTGAATGGAAACATAGAGAAATGTAACACATGCATGTTAGCAAAGATCACTAGAAGTTCTTTTCCAACTGTTCAAAGAATCACTAAATTACTTGAATTAATTCATAGTAATTTAGGTGATTTTCATAGAACTCCCTCTTTTGGAGGAAAGAAATACTATGTCACTTTTATTGATGATTTTACAAGATATTGTCAAGTATACCTCTTACATGCTAAAAGTGAAGCACTAGACATCTTTAGGATATTTAAGAATGAATCTAAGTTGCATTGTGAAACCTTCATTAAAAGACTAAGATCGAATAGGGGTGGTGAATACTATGATCCAAGTTATTTTCAATCAACTGGTATAATCCATGAAGTCACAGTATCTCATACACCACAACAAAATGGTGTTGCGGAAAGGAAAAATAGAACACTAACTAAAATGATCAATGCTATGCTTTCTAAATTCGGTTTAACTGAAGGCTTTTGGAGTGAAGCGATGCTCACAGCATGTTACACCCTAAATAGGGTTCCTAATAAAAGGAATTCAACTACTCCTTATGAATTATGGAATAAGAAAAAGCCAAACCTAAGTTATTTCAGAGCTTAGGGGTGTAGGGCTATTGTAAAAGTCCCAGGACCCAAGAAAAGAAAATTGGGGGAAAGAGGAATTGAGTGCATCTTTATAGGCTATGCTGAATATAGCAAAGCCTATAGGTTTTTGGTTATAGAACCAAATGCTTCTATTACGGTTAACACTGTGATAGAATCAGTTTATGCCATTTTTGATGAAACTAGATTCTGTTCAATTCCTAAACCAAATGACTTTATTCCAACCACTATGACTCCAAGTAATGATCAAGAACAAGGAGACATAGTGGAAGTAAGGAGAAGTAAACGGATTAGAAAGGAGAAATCCTTTGGTTCTGATTTCTTTGTCTATTTGATAGACGGAACAAGGGATTCCATTGAAAATGAAATACCCTATGTTTATAGCATTGATTCGGATTCTACCTCATTTAAAGAGGCTATGGAATCTCAAGATGCTTCCTTTTGGAAAGAAGCAGTCTAAGATGAAATGGACTCAATCATGAAAAATAATGCATGGGTCTTAGTTGATTTACCCCCGGGATGTAAGCCTATCACATCAAAGTGGATCTTTAAAAGAAAAAGGAAAGTAGATGGTACTATAGAAAGGTTCAAAGCCCGGTTGGTCATAAGGGGCTAAAACATGGTATTGACTACTTTGACACATATGCACTGGTGGTTAGGATTGCAACCATAAGAGTTCTCATTGCTCTTGCAACAATTTAAAGGCTAGTAATTCACCAAATGGATGTGAAAACAGCATTCTTAAATGGTGAATTAGATGAAAAGGTGTACATGAAACAACCAGAAGGTTTTGTTGTTCTAGGCCAAGAAAACAAAGTATACAAACTCATAAGATGATTGTATGGCTAAAATAAGCACCTAAACAATGGCATCAAAAGTTTGATGTAGTAGTGCTATCTTATGGGTTTAGTATCAATAAATCTGACAAATGTGTATATTCTAAGTTTGAACATAGAAAAGGTATGATTATATGCTTATATATTAATGACATGTTAATTTTTGGCACTGACTTAGAGAAAATAGAGAAAACTAAGTGTTTTCTATCTTCCAAGTTCTCCATGAAAGACATGGGAGAGGCCGATGTTATACTCGGTATTAAGATTATTAGAAATAATGGTGGAATCCACTTGTCCCAATCTTATTATATTGAGAAAGTGCTTGGGAGGTTCAATCACAAAGATTGCTCCCCAGTGGCCACTTCTTTCGATCCAACCTCTAAGTTGACTTGAAACAGTGGGAGACCTATCGCATAACTTGAGTATGCAAAGGTCACAGGGTGCTTGATGTATGCCATGACAAGCACAAGGCCAGATATTGCATTTGCCATGGGGAAGTTAAGTCGATATACTAGTAACCCTAGTAAGTTTCATTGGCATGCAATACATCGAGTTTTGAAATACTTAAAGAAAACTCAAGATTATGTTCTATGTTATTCAGGTTATCCTTCGGTCTTAGAAGGATACTCAGATGTAAGTTGGATAACTGATAAAGAGGACTATGCCTCTACATCAGGTTATATATACTTACTTGTTGGAGGGGTAGTATCTTGGGCATCCAAGAAACAAACCTGCATAACCGACTCCACCATGGCTGCTGATTTTGTAGCTTTGGCTGCAGCCAGCAAGGAGGCAGAGTGGCTGCGGAATTTGCTGTTGAAAGTGCCTTTATGGCCAAAACCAATGTCGCCACTCTCCATACTTTGTGATAGCAAGACCATACTATCCAAGGTTTATAGTCATATCTATAATGAAAAATCAAGGCACATTGGACTTAGATATGCCTATGTCCATCAGTTAATCAAAGATGGAGTGATCACAGTTAATTATGTGCAAACAAATGAGAATCTTGTAGATCCTTTAATTAAGGGTCTAGCAAGAGACTTGGTGTTGAGAACATCAAGGGGGATGGGACTTAAGCCCATATCTACAATTACTAGCAAGGAAGCCTCAACTTAATTCGTGGTATGACATCACGTTCTACGTTCAATGAGTAACAACTTTGCATAGTGATTGGCTGCACTAATATATTTTATCCCATGGTAAGAGTGCTTGAATACTGTAATGTTATAAGAGGATGAGCTTTATACTCCTAATAGATCTTGATTGAATGGCTTGTATTACAAGAGCATATTTCTAAGATCTACCTAAGTGAGTGTGAAGTGTGGCCGCTTCAAAGAGCAACAGGGCTTGGCTTGATGCACTCATGAGGGATATGGACACACAGCCGGATAATAGTGTCAAATTTTAAGTGTGTAATGAGAATTGTGTGTGAAATACATCTAATTAATCAAAGAGGATGCATAGTTCAAAGACTTGTCTACTATTTACATTCAGATTAATTGAAATTATATTTCACTAAATGGAAGTTTAAATCGCGAGATACTTTCCTTATGCATAAATCTCCTTGTATTCTCGGTTGTGATTGTGTGTTTGTTGGAATGGCGGATCTTTGTTATATATCTTGGAAAAGGCGGGGGATTGTTGGAATTTTCTAAGAATAAAATAAAAATGGCAGGTTTTTATAGTGCTTATCCGAAAAGGTGGATAAGCATAGTGCCCTTTCAGGTTTATCCACCTTATCCAATCCTTTCGGTGAAAAGGTGGATAAGTATGGTACCCTTTCAAGTTTAACCACCTTATCCAATCCTTTCGGTGAAAAGGTGGATAAGTATAGTACCCCTTCAAGATTTAACCGCCTTATCCATTTTTGGTGCCTCTTCAGGCATGATCACTCCTCTATATAAGGAGGAGTGAAATCACAATCACAGGCACAAAAAATCAATGTGAGTGACTGCAGCACCCTCATCGATTAACCTTTAAGAGAACCTTGAAACACACACTTGTTTTTACCAAGTAGATTATCCCTAAGATTATTTGTGGTACAATAAATAAGTCTTAAGGAAACTGTTCCTTTTCATGATTTACTTGGTTTATCTTGTACCACATTCAACCCAATTTTCTATCAGAAAACAGTAGCTTGACTAAATATTAATCAATGATTGACCCATACATTATTCTACTTGAACAATATGATTTACGGGATGACAATCCAAACAGTCTCGGTAAGCAAAATAAGAACAACCTAATCTTCAATAAGTCTGCTAGCTGAACAAGAGCCTCTAAATAGTATCTATCCATCTCTGACAGCAATGTGCAAAAAGCCTTCTGAGTTTGAGAATCTTTAAGAATAAGTTTGTTGCCAAACCCTACAATTTGGTGATAACCAGGAGATTTTCCGGGTTTAGCTATAAATAACATGTATTGCTCTAGAGAAGGGAAAGGGAAACTCATGAGTTCCCCCCAAAAAAAAAAAAAAAAAAATCTCATGATAAGAGTGTCAACCAAACATTATTGACACTCAAGTATCAACTTAGACAGCAAATCACTTGGTTTAGTTGTGCTACCATACATCTCTCTGCTTGATCAATTAGTGCAACAGGATGTTAACATGCTGAGAGGCCATTGGGAATGTTGACAATTGTTGAGAAAAGTTTGCCAATTCTTCTAACTTGAAGTTGCATTCCCCCTCTACTAACTGATCTTTCCCTTTGTAATAAGACACCAATTCATTGAAGACTAGTGCTTTCCGAAGAATAAGCACAGTAAGGCGTACCAGAACCATATACGAACTATTTGCGATGTTGTAAATGGTAATGCTTTTCAGAGACCTCCGGCAATCTTCTCCATCCAACACATCGTTCTTGAATTCCTGATTCAATCTGCTGCAGTTTAAAGTAAGAGATATCTTAGCTACGCGTTCAAGATGAAATCAACTTCACATCAAAGCTACTAGATGGCAAACCTTCATAAAATCTGGGGTGCTGGTTGTGATATCAATCTCAAGTTCCTCCAAATATCGTGAGTTTCGTAGCATATGATTCAGACCATGAATTTGCCTCTCAGTCAACTAAATATTAAGCTTCATACGCTTCCATTTAGTTGATATATGAAATCAAGTCGCAGTCATTCTACCTACTTTCCACAATAGATCAGGGACTAGAAAAAAAATTAAATGTAGAATGGCTACAGAAATGTTTACCATGACAAATTCACACGGAAATGATACCCTTTCAGCACATATAAATGTCTTGAGAACAGTTACGAATTTGTGAAACTCTCTGGACTCCATTTGTGCGCTGTCAAGAATTACAGGTGACTTCAATGAGCGATGAAAGATGCATAAGCTCCAGATAATCTACAAATCCAATAAACTCAAAGTATTGCAGAATCAGGCAATTAATCTTCAGAGCTTGTCGAAGTCCATCGTCTTCAGTAGAATAGAAAAACAGTTCGCCAACATCAAGGACAAGTTTTTTAACAGTAGAAGAGTCCAGCATAATCACAATTATAAATCTGCACCTCCTCCAGCACAGGGCATCGACTTATGGTAAGGCGCAGGACACTATCTGTCACTTCCACCCTCATAAGTTTAAGATTCTCGCTGAGCCCATCTTGACCTGGGTCAGGAGTCCACATTGCCATACTCCAACCTTAGGTCAACAAGGAATCCTAACTGAACTCAAGGTGCGGCCACTTATAAATCTCCAAAAACGGCTCCACCAAACCAAAACCAGAATCGAGGACCTCCACTTGTTTCCTTAAAGCGAACTTACCCATTATTCTAGCTCATGCCCAAGATTTCGGTCTTCGATTTCATAGTACATCACCTGGTCAATGTTGAGCTCTGAACTTAACAATTTTGGGCCTTGTATAATGCCTCAGTACATTACACACAAAGTTGAAGAAGGGCCAATCCCGCATTGAACTGATTGAAGATGATCCTTTCTTATCACCATCATCATCAAACATATTGCTATAATCAAAGGACAAATCTTCAAGACCAAGACTAGGAACCGAAGTGCAGAGGGTAGCAATGATTTCTTAATAAGCATGGTTCTAACTGCGTCGACAGTGGGTAGAAAAGAAAGGATGTGAACCAGAATGGAGTCCGGTGAGCTGGATAAACTATCTTCTTGCTTTACCTTGGAACCCATAGTCACTAAATCGAATAGATATGTCTAAAAATTAAACCCTAGCTGGGACCATCTGAATTCAGAATAGCAGAAGAGATCTGACATGAAGGTTGATGCAGCTGCTATGCTATGGATGAATATCTTGCCAAACAATGGACTCTCACGCAATTACTGATTATGTTTTGAAATTTAAAGGCTAAAATGTTAGCAGGATTTTAAAAATCAGTTCAATGGAAAATTGGCTTCACTTGTGGTTCGTGGCTCGGGGGGTGGGGGAGAAGCATTTGGAATCTTTGAAAATACTGCCAATAGTCGGGCTAGTGGCTACATAACAAAAAGTCTTCATCTGAGGTTTATTATCTTAAAAGAATTTCTTCCTCAGAACTCAGAAGAACTGCACTGAACCAACTGTTAAAATGGATCATCTTTTCCCAAAAAATAAAAATAAAAATAAAAAAATCATATCCTGCACTGGGTACAAAATAACTAATGTTTAAAGAATCTCTACTGAAAAGCATAGGTGACGATTTATTAATAATAAGACAAATGATCAAGAAGGCTACAGCTGCAAACAGGATTTATTAACAGTGTCCAGGAAGGTAATCATATGTGATCCTCTTTCTACAGCATCCGCAAGCAGTAATTAGTAAGGCATATGATTCAAATTATGCATAAGGCGCTACTGGCTGCAATGATGGTGTAATGGAATATTGTGAGCAAAATCTGAATAAATGGTATCCTGTGGGCCAGTTACTCCGTAACCAGTGAATAGTGTTGCTCGATGGGTGACCGACTTTTCGTTGAGTTGAATACCTTAGATTGTTCCTAGAATCTATACTATAATGAAAACCTCATAGCTTAGTTTCACAAGCAATAAATTTATTCTCCAAAAAAAAAAAGATTAAAAAAGAGTGGCGCTATGTTGTTATCAGAGACCATCAATCCAAAACCTCGTGCACTTAAGAACTCTGTTTATTGAACTAGAGGACAGAATGACATACATATATCAAAATCACCAATCATAATGAAACAAATCCTTTCGATGGTCATAGAAGTACTGTTCTATAACCAGGAACATGGGCAGCAATCATGCCCGAGTAGTTGACATAATTGATGCTAATAGAAATTCATGCCAAAACAACCCTTGCATTTGTTGATGCCCTTGGGAAACTTGATAGCTTTGTAATGAATTCAAGCTCCTCCGTTGGTGCTAATTGGTCTTTATTATGAAAGACAAATAGCAATTTTTCCAAATTGACGGCACTTTTCAGCAAAAATTCACCCACTTGAAGCTGAGCCTGACACGGTTTCCCCAAGCCATGCATGTGGACAATTGTGAGTTGCCGCATCACACAAGGAGAAGAAAGCTCTTGAATGAGCATATTTGGATCGAACATCGTGCTCTGAAATTGGTTAGATGTAACAACTCTAATGAGAAAACACATTGGAATCAAATATTGAATCTTTAAGTTAGACGAAAGAAAGTGATTTCGTATATGAATAAAAAGCATACATATGAAATAACTAAGGTATATAATCTTGTTGACGTACCAATCTTGTTGGACTTCAAAAGTTGTCAATCTCAACAGTATATATTGCAAGTTCTTCCATGCACAGTGAGTTTCTGACCAATTTACAAATTGCAAGTACATGAGTTTCGTGAAACCATGAATTCAAGGTAGTACGTTGCCACCTGTTTTGCGGAAAAGCCCATTCCTTCATTGAACAATAAGCTACATGCTAGGGGAAAAGAAATAAGAGAAAGGGAACGAAAGAAGATTAGTACGCATACATATGTCAACATTTGCATTACAACTTTCCCTCCACTAACTGGTTTACCAAATTTTACTTTGAACATTTATTGGTCATTTTACTGAATACATCCTAGCATGATGCATGCCTTTGACTTTCTTGACACATGACACAAGGATTGTACTTAGTGTCTAACAGGATCTCACTAACAATTTCAATGACTTGATGGACTAAAATTCATTGGTGTATGATTCTACTGTGTAAGAAGAGGAAGATACTGCAAATAGCAATAAAGATAGAAGACAAACTTACTTGGAGAGTGTCATCTGATAATTTCACAACCTGAGCATTTCCAATTTTCACCAAAAATGAAAGAAACAGGCAAGTAGACTTGTCAGAGAGTGAACCGTAAAGGTAAATTTTGGCTTCTCTAACTGATGAAACATCAACTGCTTCCACATTATCGTCACATGCATGAGTAAGCAGCTTCTTCAAATTAGGGCAATCAACTCTTCTCCTTATCCACCCCCGAAGCTTTAACCTTTTGGTTGGACGGGCCTAATGAGATTAGGCCCGACGGCCACTTAAGTCGCCTAGGGCGACAACCCTTGCTACCCCCTAAACCTATATAAAAGGGTTTAAGGGGGTTAGCCTTAGAAGATGCGATGACGCGAATATTATATCTCCCATATTCTCCTACTTCTCTCTCATGGCCGAATTACCATCTATCGAGTTCTCGGGTTTAGGATATGGAACCCTAAAGCGACTCTAGTAGCCGCTTGGTATTATTATTGGCGTGATTGGTATTCTTTATACGGGTGGACTATTACCGACAGTATGTTTCCGCATCCAGGTTAGTCCTATTTTTTCCTACAGTGGTATTAGAGCCTAAACTGTTCGGATTAGTCCCGATTGATTGGTTGATAATCTATCAAACCTAACTTATTAAAAGACATGCTTGTTTACACGATTGATTGCTTAATTTTTGTAATTATGCAACCCTACTGTTCTAGTAGCATGTTTAAGTCATTATAATGACAAGAACCAATTTAAAGATCGTGAGTTTAGCTAAATTAATGGTAGCTTTGGCATGTCCAGATTCATTCCTGCAACTATGCCCTAAATTAATTACATGTGACATGATTCTGCCAAGCATGTTGTTTTGGCCAAAGATTGAACCTTTCTGATTAGTTCGTCCCATACGAGCATGTTTCAGTCTTGATTTTGAATGACAGACTCGATTAATTGTTGTTTAGAATTATGCTACCATGTTCAAAGCTGTGTGCAACTAATAAATCAGTGGCATAGTTTCCCCCTAATCACGGTAAAATAACCAAATCAAAAAAAAAAAAGAGGGGAAGAACCCGAAACCCTAACCCTCACAGTCACTTTGCCCCTTTCTCTAAAACCCTAACGCACCGAGATGATGGCAGCGGCTAAGACCTCAGCGGTCTGTCGCCCAAAAGGCCCCACCATTCACGCCTTTGTGGCGGCGGTGGCGACGGAGCCTCGGTGACCGAAACCGGCAGTTAGCCACAACAAAAAAAGGGAAATAGGAGGGAGCGGGGTGAGAGAAAAGGAAACCATGTTTATCCATCAGAAAAGACTGTGAGGGGTGGCGCGTGTGTGTCATGCGCCGCCAATGAAGGTAAGTTTTGCTTCCTTCTTCCTCGGTTCGCCACCCACATACGCCGATCTACACAACCATAGAAAAAAACCCACGAAAATCGCCGTCTTTGGAGGCGCGTGTACCCACGCGCCGCCGCCTCAGTGGCGTGTTGGACGCATGGGCAGCATCATCAGACTCGGTTTTGGCCGATCTACAAGGTGATGGTGTCGGTTCTCATCGGGTTGGTGTGGATCGAAGGCTATGAGCACTTTTAGCACTGGTGGGGGCGGCGGCCAAACATCATTTGGGCACCGTTGAAACAAACCGAAAAATGGCCGTGGGGACTGCCATGGTCACGACGGCCAGAGGCTAGAAACGAGCTTCGTGCCCTTGGCCATGGCGTCGTGGAAGTCCAACGGGCAGAGGGGTCGAGGAAGGTGGAGAGAGTTCGAAGGCAGAGGAACACCGAGAAGAGAAAGAGAGAAGACTCGGGAAGCAGACCGAGGAGAGAGAGGGCACTCGGGTGGCAAGGAGTATAGAGAGAGTTAAGGCCCTTAAAACCCCCTTCATTTGGGTTGTATTATCAAATAAAAGAGAAGGGGAGGCCCGGTTTAGTGGGCCTTTTCTTGGCCCAAATTTTTGTTTTTTTGGGACCTTTTTTTTGGGCCGATTTACTTCTTACCACATTTCAATAATATGGGTCAGATTATTTTCGACTATTTTAGGCCAAATTATTTTTCAGTCATTATCGTCATTAGTCATAGCATGATTTTAATTGAATTATAATGATATTCAAGTTGATAAAGTTTCATGCAGTTAATTCATACGCTGAATTAAGGTTGCAAATTAGTTATGCATGAATCCGTTATAAAACATTAATATGTTTAATGTCATATATAAATTCGTTTTGTATATGCATCAGCTTGACATTTTATTGACCCAGTGACTTGTTATCGATTTATTGGGTTGAAGTTATATGAATTTGTTTCATATATAAAATTAGTGTGTATGACGTAAATTTGTTTTACTCGAACTCAATAAATATCTACGTGATATAAAGATCCCCTTGATCGCTAAATGAATATGTTTCATAAGTTATATTATATGAATATGTTTTATATAATATCTCGTCACATGAATATGTTTCATGATTTAATAATTTTATGCAAAAACATGAGCAATTATAAATTAGTTGATTGTTCTGTCATTGTTGTAGTTAACAAATGATTCACTAAGTTTTACATGAACAAGCTTCATGCTATTATTTGGAAGTATAGTATACTTGATTATTTTTTGAATTTGTTTCATGAAATTTAAATTTGCAATATTATATGAATACGTTTTATATAATTTGCGAGCCTTATTATGAACTCGTTTCATCCAAATTCTAATATTATATGGATCTGTTCTATATATATTAATTGTGATTAATATTTGGATATATTTCATGTTACAAATTATGTTACGTTCGATTGCATGGATATGTTTCATGTGAATCACCAATTTGTAGTATTATATAAATGTGTTTTATATATATATATATGAATTACACGAGTTGTAGTAAATTTGCTAATTGTTTTTTAGCATTTTTTTTTTTTAATCCTTGCCCAAATTAACAAATGTGGATTCATTTCATGTTGCCTGCTAATTATGCAATTTAGCAGTATTTTATGAATTGGTTTCATGAAATTCAAATTCGTAACATTATAAATGTGTTTTATAATTTGCGAATAACATTTGAATAAGTTTCATTTTATATATAATTATATAAATGTGTTTTATATAATACTATTTGGGCCTTTTATGAACTTCTTTTGTAACATGTTATATTTCGAATATGTTTCGCATTATAGCTTCATTTTATTATATAAATGTGCTTTATATAATAATCTGAATTTCATATTTGGTATGTTATTGATAGAGTTCTAAATGACATATTAGTAGTTATAAATAATGAGATAACTTCATTAAGTTAGATATCTTTGTGATATATCTAAAATGTTAATTTGTTTAACCATAATGTTCTTCATAAATTTTGTTTTATGGAAAATTGTGATAAATAAGTTATAAAAACTTCTAATTCATGCTTGTATGAGCTGATTATGAGTTTAGCGAAATTTTCGATCCTACAGCATGGATAATGGAGTTTTTGATAATTTATTTATTTGAAAATATGCCTGAGTCCACTTTACAGAATATATACCTTTAGATATGGCAATAAGGTTGGTAGTTTGTTTACCAATAAAAGAACTTGATAGCGTTGACTATGATATATAATATCAGAAGATTCAGTTTTTTCTGAATGAACGTGAAATGTTAGGACACTCATCAGATTCTAGGTCTTATAGGATGACAAAGATGGTACTGCTAGTGAACAGTATCCAGAAAACTTAAAAGCATAACAAAAGTAATTCGAGAATGAATTGATCAACATGCTATACTTTGTAGTACCGCATGAATGACAGTCTAGTGAGGGATTGAAAGTTACCCCACTGTTAAGTATGCATGGGATTAGCTTAGCATCAGGTTTGTCCGATCCATTCCCTCATAAAGTTCTAGATCTAAGATTGATATTGCCAAAGGGAAAAAGGCTAAGGGAAATAAAGAGGGGCATATAGCACGTGTGAGTGCTGTGACTGTGGAAATTAGGCATCTTATACTTGGGACTATCCTAAGCCGATTGAGTTACCTTCTTTTACAGCCTGGATAATATGTGTGCTTCCAAGCATTTGTTGCAAACTGTGATCCTTAGTGGATTGTAGATACGGAAGGAACCAAGCACATAGTTCGGGAACGAGTTGATTTTTGTGAACTTTCACCACTACACGGTGGATTCACAAATCGTCGTTTTAGGTAACGACAATGGAAAAGATGTCCTTGAATTAAGGACAAATCATTCGAGGCTCCTTGAAGGGACTACGTTCTCTCTTCCCGATGCTCTCTATGCACTTGGGGTGCAATGTTTCCTCGTGTCTTCTGTTCCTAAGATTAGTTTTCTTTAATTTTCATCTAGATGTCTTAGACATCATATGGCATGGTGATCTATTTGGCCATGCCACATTGAAAGGTGTTTTCTATGGACGAAATAGAACATCTTCCATCCTTGTCCCATTTTCAATTCTGTTTTAGGCATACTTGACTTGACCATGAGGGTCAAGATAGAGTTAATAGACTAGCTAAAGATGGTCTTGTAAAACCAACTCACTAGGCTTAAGGTGCAAAATGTGAGTTATGCCTAGCTAGTAAAGCAATAAGAAATCTTTTTGTAAGATTTCGAATCCATCAAATCCCTTAGCGTTCATTCACTTTAGACATTTGCGGGTCTATGAATATGAAAGCATGCCATGGAGCTACATATATTCATGATATAGGTATATGTACCTACTATTCCACCGTTATTAAATACTCGATGTGTTCATATACTTTATAGCGGTAGTAGGACTCAATTGGTACGAAATATTAAAACTCTTCGAACCAATCGAGATCATGAATATTTTCTTCGTGAAACAAAATCCCGTAGTGTGATTTTCTTAAGGATGAGTTCCCTAGCATTTGGTGAAATTTAAAAGGACCTCAATTTGTATGAGTTACAACAACATCTTCAACCACCTCTCGGTGAGGAGAAGGATTTGAATTCTAACTAAGTCACCGAGGATGGTACACATTCCTTACTTGGTAAGAATGGTGAAGGTTTGTCTGTCAAGGAGAATGAGATTCGTCCTCAATCTTCAAATGTTGAGGAGAGTCATTCCTAGACATGTAGTTAGTCCACATGTTTAGGATCCCACCTCAAATGGATAGTGGGAGTAACTTTCTCTCCATACTCAGGTTTCTATACCTCTTAGAGAAAGGGGGAGGAACTCCTGGTCCCATATCTCTTAGAGAAAGGGGGAGGAATTTCTCACCTCGTCAGACAAATAATGAAGGTCCTAGAATCCGAAGGAGTTAGCATGGAAGAATTCTTTAACGATTTTTCTACATCGAAGAGGAAATATTCCCATGCACTCCCTTGGGAGTTGAGGGATCTACCTCTTATCAAGAGGCGGTTTGTTCACCAAATCACAAAGAGTGACTGAATGCCATAAGCGATGAGATGGACTCACTGACAAGGTTTAAGAACCCCTTAGAACTCCACCCCGATGTAAGTCTTCAAGATAAAACACCGGGTGAATAGTTCAATTGATAAGTTTAGGTCCGAATATTCCTAGCCCTGGTTGCCCATTCAGACTTTGAGTAGTTCGAAATGGACGTAAAAATTGCTTTTCTTGATGGCGTTCTTGAGAAAGAGATTTATATGGACTAACCCATTGATTTTGTATCAAAGGGATAAGAGGACAATTTGTGTCATCTTAAAAGGTCCATATGTGATCTTAAGCAATCTTCCAATTCTTGGCACTCTAGATTCCATAACTCCATTTTGGCTTAAATGGTTTCAGAAGACCATTGTATATGTCGAAAGATCAACATGGGGATTACGTTCCTCATGTTAATGACATACTGTTGAATAGGAACAACTTGGAGATGATTAAAACTACTAAAAGGTAGTCATTCCATGTCTTTGAGACGAAGGATATGGGTGAAAATAGGTATGTCCTAGGAGTGGAAGTAATCCAAAGCCGTCCCAAGAAGCATGCATCAAAGTGTCTTGGAACGATTTTAGGTTTATAATTCCTAACCCATAGATACTCCAGTTGAGAAGGGTTCAACCTTGAGTCTTGCCCAATGCTCTAAAACAGATGATAAAATAGAGATAATGAATAATGTCCTTAACCCTAGTATCATAGTAAGCTTAATGAAAGCCATGTTATGTACATGACTTGATATTGCTTTGCGGATAATTTGATAAGTCGTTATCAAAGTAACCCAAAACTTCTTGATTGACAAGTCATCAGGAGAATCAAATGCTACCTTCGTGGTATTGATAACTCAGCATTTTGCTATCAAGGAGCAGGCCTCAAGTTGAGAGGATGCTCAAATTTTGATTGGGGTGGTAACTCGGATGAGTCTAAGTTAAACTCAGGACATGTCTTCACCCTGAGTGGGAGAGCCATGTCATGGTGCAGCAAAGAAGCACAGCTGCACAACAATGTCAGCTATGGAGGTAGATTGTGTATCTTGTACCATAGAGACAAAAAGCATTGCCATTGGGTATATATATATAGAGACTAACAAGGTGATTATGTTCCCTTAACTAAACCCATTCCTAGTGATGTGTCCAAAACTCATTGGTTGAGTCTTGGATTTCATAAGGTTTGGTATCTAGACATGTTCTGTTACGTGATGGACATGTTTCTTTTATGGGCAAGATGCTCATTGTTGTACGTTAGGCATATTGAAATGTCACAGGCTTCTGATTGGCCTAGTCACACAGGCAATCACCCTGACGCTTGAGTAGCGGGTAGGATGAGACTGAATCATATTAGCACTAGGTGTGCAATATTGATTACTCACACTGGAAGTGTGAGTGGAATGAATATAGTCGCCTTAGTAAAACTAAGATGAGACTCGAGGGAGTCGAGTATGAAATAAGTTTTCATATTGAAGCCTTAAAAGCCGAATCTTGAGTGTCAAGACCAACATTCAGTATGTTGATCTAGTGGCTCAGGTTAGATTTTTGGGTGAAAATCTAGACTGACGATTCGCATGGCATAAAGAGTGACGAACCCAGCTAAGTGGGAGCTATGCCGTGACACACATCTCATACTGTGTGTGCTTATAAGACGACCCATATGTGGGGTGACAATTGAATTCCCTATCACTTGTCACTGTGTGACCCTATGGACGATAACCCTTTGACTTAAAGCTATGATATTAAGTCGAAACTTAATGATGCTACTTTAATGTGATTCTCAAGAACCACGATGTATACGGTTCAGCGAGAACACGTTAGGAAAGCAATTAAGCTAAGATGAGATTTCATGAGTGTTTAAGGAAAAATCTATCCACCATCACCATATCAGCCCGGGCGATTATGTTGAGAACATAATCATATGATATATCAGGCATAAGAGATTACAGATGCCACTGGTGATGTCTTGGGATATTTTTGGGGTATCGTATTTCGTGAAAGTGTTATGTTAGTTGAATGGTAACTTAATATAACACTACTTGTTATTTTTGGTCGCTCGTCCTATTCCTAGCATGAAGTGTGAGGAGTTGTGATACATGGAGAATACGTGTTTTACGGCCTAAGTGGCCGAGTGGGAGCTGTTGGACGGGCCTAATGAGATTAGGCCCGACGGCCACCTAAGTCGCCTAGGGCGACAACCCTTGCTACCCCCTAAACCTATATAAAGGGGTTTAAGGGGGTTAGCCTTAGAAGACGCGATGACGCGAATATTATATCTCCCATATTCTCCTACTTCTCTCTCATAGCCGAACTACCATCTATCGAGTTCTTGGGTTTAGGACGTGAAACCCTAAAGCGACTCTAGTAGCCGCTTTGTATTATTATTGACGTGATTGGTATTCTTTATACGCATGGACTATTACCGACAGTATGTTTCCGCATCCATGTTAGTCCTATTTCTTCCTACACTTTTGATACTGGTGGAAGACACAACGAGCTCTGAGAATAATCCCTCTCAATGACTAATTCTTCTAATGAAGGACATCCAGATCTGACTGGTTTCAACACCTCATCACCCACCAGGGGTGGAGCTACGGTGAGGTCACGTGGGGTCCACCGACCCCGCTTAAAAAAAAAATTCTGTTAGTTAAGTTAAAAAAACAATAAATAAGATATATATGTAATTTGTGATCTGCCCAATTGCATGAAAGAAAGATTGCTCTGGTGGTGGGAAGGGTGTGGAACTTCGGCTGGCACTCCACGTGCGTCCCAAGTTGGAACCTTGCTGCTGGCATATGCGCTCACAAGCTATCTCTTTGTTTTCTTTGGCCCAAGTTTCGGATTAATATCTGTTAGTTGGAAAAACAAAAAAGAAATAACATATATATCTAGTTTGTGAGGGACTAGTTGCATCAAAACAAGGTTGCTGGGGTGGTAAAGTGGGCGTAGAACTCTGACTGAGCATTCCTCTCTTTGTCACGGGTTCAAATCTTGCTATTGGCGTTTACATTCGCAAGCTCTCTCTTTCTTTTTTTCTTTTTTTTTTTTTTGAGCCCAAGTTTTGGACTAAATTCTACAAGACTCTCCCGTTCCCCTCACCAATTTGAATTTTGAAGGTACAAACTCTAAAACTCTAGATAATTTTAATTTTCATTTTTCTTTGTCAAATTTTTGATTGTTTACCTTTAATTATTTAGATAGTTAAATTAGTTTCAATTGTCGAAATCATTTGATAAAATTGACTGTAAATTATTTGTCAATTTTAATTGTATGTGTTGTTCACTTCGACTATTCTCTTCTGATTAGTTATAATTATTAAATATCCTTCATTTGCCTAATTAAATTTTTTTTGTCTAATTGAAAATACAAAGATATTTCAAAAAATTGGCAACTAAATTGTTGGAGCCCAACTCCACTTGATTTAATTTCTAGATTCGCCACTGTCACCCACTGAAACTCGTTTAAGTACAAGTTTTCTTACAGACCCCATGGAGACCCATGTTCGGGGCACAATTACGCAACGCATAATTTCAAGTGAAACAAGGGTTTGACTACCGAAAACACAACGAGGCAGCCTATGTGAATCACTGTGGCAGGAATAAATATTTATTGACAACGACTGCGCTTCTCTGCTCATTGCAAATCTTACCCAAGTTTCTATATCGGGAATTCCGACCAAAATTTCAAGATGGAATTTATTAATGGTGGGTCTTCTGTGAAAGATTAGAACATTTTGGACAAAATTCGAGGAGGACATCAAGATTGTGCTTTCTTCCGCTCTATCTCTGTCATTAATAAATGGACGGTCAAGGGAGTGAACCAAAGTCCAGCGATTTCCGAAACGGCGGACAAGGACAGTTCGAACAGTATCTACAGTGGGCAGAAATGAGAGTATGTGAACCAAGACTTCATCCGGTAATTCGCTCAACCTCTCTCTGCCTGAACCTTTACCGGAACCCTTGTCCTTCTTCATCCCAGTCCCAGTTTTCATGCTTCTACAAAATGTTGCCACCACAAAATTGCAATTACTTGGCTGAGAGAACTTGAACTTTCAAAGAATCGATGGTATAACAGAATAGAAACAAGAAGCTAAAAAACATTAGGCGTAATTACGACCTGGGTATGGAATTTGACGGGGTAAAGCTTGAATTTAGGAGGCCAATGTCTTCAAATTCCCAGCTAAAAGGAAGCCTCCTTGAAAATTTTACTTATTTCGATGTGTAGCGTTAGTTCAATTGATTTGGAGTTCTCACAATAATCTGCCACCCCAGGTTTCAATTTTGTTCAAGAAAACCACTCATTTTATTTTTTGTTCAAGTATTCCACTGACCTTATTTTTCATTTTCAAAAGTGCCATTGCAAGCCGAGTTCGATGGTTGCAACAAATTTCCTTTGACTTCATTTATTTATTTACTTGTTTAATATAGGCAAAGGGGTCCTAACTCCCAAAATACATAATTGTTTGAGCAACAGCTTTTGAGTTCTTTTCGCCTATAGTGAGATGGTGAAGCACTTATATTTGCACTCCTAAAAGCCTAGTCCAAGGTGATGGCTAAAAAGAACAGCTGCAGGTAGAAAAGCTAGATACGTGGCAAGGGTTTTAAGTTTGTTGCTCCATGTCAATTGTCAAGTCAAGGTTTTCTAAGCACATGATACGAAAAATGCATCAAAACTAGCACATTCTGGAATAGAATACAGTGGGACTTGGATGAAGGTAACAAGGTTTATCATTTGTAGGACATGCCGGATTAGTTCAAAAGCACACGCATCATAGTATGGAACACCTAGATTTCCTGGCAAGCTCAATAATGTTGTCCATGAGTACAAGGACAAAAAGAAGATGATCCGGGGCTGCTGTGATCATAATGAACTCCATGAAATAGTACCGTGGGATCGCACTGGTGATGCCAGGGTACGGCAAAATTACGGAGCTCCTTGTAACTTTGAAAGAGGCTCTCATAAAGACCTGGAGTACTCGATTCCTGAGCTGGAAATTGATCAACCATTGGAGCTGATTCAAATGCCACAGGAAGAGGGGAATCATGATATGCCTCCCACTATGCACTGTGTCACACAGACAATAGTCACAATACAGAGAATCATTCAACAAGATTGGTCTAACCGAAATATTCATGCAGCTAGAGAGGTTAATCTCACTCCATTCGTGCTTGCTACTGTGAGTAGGGATCAACAGGAGCCCTAGGCAATTGATCTACTCCCTCCCCTACATGTTAAATTGTGCTTGAGACGGATGAGGGGTCTGTCAAGATGCATAAGAAGATGCAGAAGGAGAATGAACTGGGAATCAATGGAGCTATCTGAAGTTCAGCGCTGGGTTCAATTTCCATGCCTATAGTGCGCCAAAATCTACGCTAAAATTTACTTAAAGCTTCTTTATGTAGCTCAAACTTCTATGCTTTCTATGCTTCTCAGTTCGTGTACTTTTCTTTGAGGCCCTTCACTTATTGATTTCGAATGTTAATCAGTTGATGTAGCTCGGCTTGTAATGCGGCAGGTTTCTTAATAATGCAATAATATAGTTTCCCAGTTTCCCAAAAAACAACAATAACAATAACAACAACATCACCTCCCAGTGTGGGTCCTGCTTTTGCGGGGTCTGGGGAGATCCAGCTGTAGGCAACCTTACCTTTACTGGCATTCCTACTCGTAGAGAGACTGATTCCAAGAGCCCCACAAAAAAGAGTTTTATGAAAATATTTCATAGAAGAAAGCCTTTTATAAAACATTTAAAGAGGAAAATTAAGGCCACATAGCAGGGAATGACTAAGATAAATTAAAAGTCAAGTTGCTGAAGCTATGAAATGCAAAGAACAATATAACAGAGAAAGATACCACACGTTAACGGTCAGAGGTACGCAAACGCTGTCTCTTCCCAAAAGAAAGTACTACCTGCATACATACACGACATGCGAACAACCGCTACCAGCACTAAGCCACTGCAACTAAAAGACAACTACAGGGTCGACTCTCTGTGATCTAAGATCTTAATCTTATCCCGTCACAGCCTTCTATCTTGAGCCAGATCCTTCGACAAATCTACGACTTTCAAGTCCTCTCTAATCACTTCGTCCAAACTCTTCTTTGGTCTACCCTTCCCTCTTTTGCCTTCGGGGATGCTGGTCATCTCACATCTCCTCACGGGAACGTCCGCACTCCTCCTTTTCACGTGGCCAAACCATCGGAGTCTTATTTCTCTCATCTTATCTTCAATGGGAGCTCCCTTAGCTAAATCCCTGATTATTCCATTTCTAATTCTATCTATTCTCGTAAAACCACACATCCACCTAATCATCCTCATCTTTGCTACCATCAACCTTTGACCCTGCGTCTTTTTTAGAGGCCAATGCTCCGATCCATAGAGAATAGCCGGTCTAATTACCATACGATAGACTTTGCCTTTCAATCCTAGGGGCACCCTCTTATCACACAACACACCTGAGGTGTACTTTCATTTTTGTCAGCCCACTTTTATACGCTGGTTAATATCTTCATCAATATCCCCATTCTGCTGAATGATCGAGTCTAGATACTTAAATTTATCGACATTATATATCGACCTCCCATCTTGGGTGACTTCTCCCCCCGTATCTACCCTTCCACTGAAACAGCAGTGGAGGTATTCCGTCTTCGATCTACTTACTCTAAAACTTCTAGCTTCCAGCGTATGTCTCCATCGCTCCAACTTGTCATTAACTTCCTATCTGGTCTCATCGATAAGAACAATATCATCCGCAAATAACATACACCATGGTAACGCATCTTGAATCCCTCTTATAAGTTCACCCATAACTAGAGTGAAAAGAAAAGGGCTTAAGGCGGAAACCCGATGCAGGCCCATACCAACGGAGAAGTCATCTGTGACCCTTCCTGGCATCCTAACACTCGTCCTACCTCCCTCGTACATATCCTTAATAACTCAAACATACAAGGGTGATACTCATTTCTTTTCCAAGCAACTCCATAACATTTCGCATGGAACTCTATCATATGCTTTTTCCAGATCAATGAACACCATGTGAAGATCCACCTTTCTATCTCTGTACAAACCCATGAGCCTTCTAAGGAGGTAAATCGCTTCTATGGTCGACCTGCCTGGCATAAAACCAAATTGATTTTCTGAAATCGAAATACCCTTCCGCAACCTCCTCTCAATCACCCTCTCCCATAACTTCATAGTATAGCTGAGCAACTTTATACCCCTAAAATTATTACAATCTTAAATATCAACTTTGTTCTTGTACAGAGAGATGACTGTACTAGACCTCCATTCTCTGGGCATCTTAGCCGTCCTAAAAATAACATTGAAAAGCTCCGTTAGCCAGTCTAATCCTTCTTCACCCAAACACTTCTACATTACCACCGGAATCTGATCGGCCCTTCTGCCTTCCCATTGGTCATCTTCTTTAAGGCCTCTTTAATCTCTTCCTTGGTGATATGACCACACATTTGCGGATCCACATGCCACTCACTACACACCCTAACCCTACTATGGGAATCTTCTAACATTTCCCTATTTAGGAGTTTGAAAAAGTACCTTTGTCATCTCTCCTTAATTTCTGCATCCTCAGCCAACACCTTACCATTTTCATCCTTAATACACCTCACAACACCTAAATCCCTTGTTTTTCTTTCCCTAGCCCTCGCCAGTTTAAAGACTTCCTTCTCCCCTTCCTTGGTCTCCAGTCTGCGATACAACCTATCAAAAGCCATGCTCTTAGCAACTGCCACGGCTTTCTTGGCTACCTTCTTTGCTGTCTTATATCTAACTCTCCTAATCTCTCTCTTTTCATCTGCTCCACTGTTCATTAAATCAGCGTAAGCCTCTTTTTTCTCCTTGACCTCCTCGTTCCACCACCAGGCACCCTTCATTTTGTTACCACATCTTCTAGAAGTGCCTAGGATTTCTTTAGCCCACCTTCGGATACAATCTGCCATTGCCTCTCACATAGTATCTGCATCCTCTACCCGCCTCCAAGCTCCTTCTTCCAAAATCCGCTTTGATAATAACCCGGCGTTCTCCTTCGTGAGGGTCCACCACTTAACTCTAGGGTCCCCGACTGTCCTCTTCTTCCACTTTGAACATTTAAACTTCACATCCAACACTAGCAACCTATGCTGAGTCCCGAGAAACTCACTGGGAATCACCTTATAATCCTTACAAGACCTCCGACTATCCACCCTCATCAGAAAGTAATCAATTTGGGACTTTAAGGCTCCACCTTAAAGGTCACCAAGGGATCCACCTTCTTCTTAAAAAAGAAGTTGACTACCAACAATTCATAAGCCACCGTAAAGTCCAGCACCGACACACCTCTATTGTTTCTCTCCCCAAAACCAAAACCCCCATGGACCATATCATACTCGTCTGAGTCAACACTAATATGACCATTAAAGTCGCCTCCCATGAAAAGTTTCTTGCTCCGAGGTACATCCTGTATGACCATATCCAAATCCTCTCAAAATAGCCTCTTGATATCGTCCGGAGACTTATTTGAGGAGCATAAACACTAACCATATTTATGATTTCTGGACCCATCAAAACCTTAATGGCCATAATCCGGTCACTCTTACGCCTCACTTCAACCACAAAGTCAACCAACTCCTTCTCAACCAGAATGTCAACTCCATTCCTCGCCTTGATTGACCCTGAATACCATAATTTGTACCCATCAATTTCTCTAACTTTCGCTCCCACCCACTTCGTCTCTTGAACATAAGCTATGCTAATCCTACATCTCTGCAAAGACTTAACTAATTCTATTGACTTACTCATAAGAGACCTAATATTCCAAGATGCTAGGTGCACCTTCCGACACCCTACACCCCTCCTAACCCCATTACCCCCCGGAGGACTGGCTGAAGCTACTACATTGCTCGCCACAAGCCTAGAAAACTACTAGGCAAGAGAACACACTAGGCAAACGTAAATCTACTGACTAAAAAGATAAAATTATACAATACTACTAATACACCCCACCCACAACAAAATTACCCACAATAGTGATTTAAACTAATACCATAAATAACAGTACCCGCACTAGCAAAACAGCGCGCTTAAGAACAAATGCTACGATTGTTACAACGAAACCAAACGGGTGCCACGCAAAACAGTAAAACAAAATACTATCAGATACGACTAATAATAAATGAAAAATAATCGGAAAACTAATAGAAAAAAACAATGGCAGTAACCAATTTAAATTACAAAATAATCTTACAAAATCAAGTAAAGTTGCTAAGAGTAAAAGTAGTAAATACCAATGGCAATAAAACAAGCAACAGGGTAATAAATTAAAAAGAGGCAGGAACTAATGAAGCGGGAGAATTCTACCAGAAAATTCTTCCAGAAACAGCAAATAACATGCTCGAATGCAGCAAGGTACCCAACTGGAACCAATTACCAAAATTCCTCTAGCAAAATTGGGGTACAGGAGGAACAATTACGGCACACAGCAAACTTCAACCAAATTAACGACACAAGCAGGCCACCAATTACAAAGCCCTCCAACTGCTACCACAGTTATCAGTACAATTTCACCAATCGCTGAATACTAATGGCAAAGCAAAGTGGAGACAGAAGTAAGATTTCAGGAACTAAATTTCGAACAAGACCAGACTTAACAAAGCCAGAATTGAGCAAAGCACAGCAAACCAGACTAGAGCAAAGCAACCTAGAGGCTACCAAACCAGAATTCAACTGGACTAATATATGGATAGCCCCCTACAATTTCACCAGACTACAACCAGCCATGGTCCGAGAAGCATCGCCGGGGGAGCTCCACTAAGGACACTCAGAATCTTCCTCTGCTCTGCCACCAATGGTGGCCAGCCAGCATGCAGGAGACGAAGGAGAGGGGGACTACTGAGAATGACTAGACTCACGGGGAGGGCGACTGAAACACGAGAGGCCGGGGAGGGATTAGGGGGATGAGATTCACCACCGGTGACCGCCGCTTCAAGCCACCAAACTCACCACCTAAAGCCGACGAAGCATGCTGATGTGGTACCGGCTCCAGTACACTAGCCGATTGGTTGTCGCCGGCGAGGCACCGACTCACTGCCCGCTGTCGGCGACTTGGGCTTCTGCAAATGACCGTTCTGAGTGTTCTGCCTTTCTGCAAGCTAGAGAGAGAGAGAGAGAGAAAGCTAGAGACTAAATAGAAGTTTCCCAAGCACAAATTTCTTTTTAATTGAATGGTGGCTTACTGCGTTGCTGTTAGCCAACATTTTAATGGGCCGATGAGGGTGGAGGTAACCTGCATTCAATTCGGTGCATGGTCTTCTTGTTGATGATAGCTACATGCGCTTTTTTTTTTTTTTTTTTGGGTGGGTGGACTTTCATATTACAGGTGGCTATTTTAGTAACAGTTAGTGGTATTGTTTTATATCTTGAGAAAATTATTTTTCCTAAAGGTGGATATACGATGCTTACATTATAGGCATCAACTTTACTGTATTTGTCAGAAAATATAGGAAAATATGTGAAGGATGGAAGTTATTTGATGGTATGGATACTTTGTATTACAATGCTTGGTTTCTTTTCTGCTTGCTTCCAAATAAGCCCTCCTTGAGGGTATTTATGCCCATCCACCTCCTTAATGGATGGTGGAGATTAATTTAATCCTACGGCTATTATTAACCTTCTACAACATTCCATATTAATATCTTCCTGAATATATAGATGTTTTACAAGTATCTGGAAGTATCTGATGATGTAGAATATTGTAGAATCTTCTAAAAAGTTCTAGAAGTAATATAGAAGCTTGCACAATTATCAAGAATGTTCTGGAATATTCGGGAAGGTTCTAGAGCATTCTAGAATATTCCATGATAATCTAGAAGATACCAGAATATTGTGGAAGATTCTAGAACATGAAGATATTTCTAGATTATTAATTTCTAACACTCCTCCTTAATCTAGAAACATCCTTGTACACCGAGCCGCTATCTGAAGTAGATGCACTTCTCGCTTGGGATAGCCTTTGTGAATATATCTGCTAGTTGCTCATCTGTTCTGTAAAATTGTAGCTTGATCTCCCTTTTGTCCACAAGTTCTCTTATAAAGTGATGTCGGATTTCAATGTGCTTAGTTCTATTGCAGAAGACTGGGTTTCTTGTCATTGATATTATTGACATATTGTCACATAAAAGTGTAGTTGGCTCTTTGTTGCCTTGTTGTAGGTCATCCAATATTCTTCTGAGTCATACTGCTTCACATGCTGTGCTTGTAACAACAATGTACTCAGCTTCTATTGAAGATAGTACTGTTGTTGCTTACTTCTTAGATGACCAGGAAATGGCGATAGAGCCTCATTGAAACACATATCCACTTGTGCTTTTTCTTTTATCTATGCATCTGCCCTAGTCACTGTCTGTATACCCGGTAAGCCTCGCGTCTTTCTCTATCTTGTATAGAAGACTGTAATCCTTCGTACCTTTGATGTATCTCAAAATTCTCTTAGCTGCTGCAAAGTGAGCTTTACTGGGCTCACTCATGAATCAGGAGATAATGCTAATAACATAAACTATGTCTGGTCAAGTGTTAGTAAGATAGATTAATGATCCGATTGGACTTCGATATGTTAATCCATCTACCTTCTCTTGTCCATCATATTTAGAAAGTTGTTCATTTGTTGCCATAGGTGTTGATAGCGGCTCACAGTCAAGCATATTAAACTTCTTAAGGAGATCTTTTGCATATTTTTCTTGAGAGACGAAAATATGACTTTACTTACATGCCGAGGAAGTACTTCATTAGTCCCAAATTAGACATTTCAAATTTGTCCATCATGGCTTTTCTGAAATATTCAATCATCTATATTGTCGTAGGAAAGGAAGATCAGGGATACTGCACCATAAGATCTTTCCTAAATACTCTTAATGGACAGTTCCTTCATGAGGGAGTTAATTTTCCTTTCTATGGCTTCACCCACTACATAAAGGAAAAAGGAATTTGGATCCATAGGTTGGAAATCTACAATGTCTGTAAATTGCTAGAAGAAGAGGCACTCGCACCAACAAAGAAGACCAGTCCTTATAAGTCGGGGTCCATTTGGCTGAAAGCAACATCTTTAGGATATTGTTCGGGCAAGATCATAGAAAAGACGAGGACCCGGTTGTAGCTTTGTTCCTTGCTATGTCCAACAGTAGCTTCAATCGTGTCAGATTTATCACTAAAATAGGCACAAAAGGCGGCATGCAAATTTAGCTTTTGCTTTCCTAGAGTTAGCATTAGATGTACTCATCTCTAATTTCAATAAAATGAACTCTTCTGCTTACCGCTCATCTTATTTTCTTTCCCTTAAATGTTTCGCCTGTAATAATGAAATAAAGAAGCAATCCTAAAAGGCTTAGTTAAGCAGCAGAAGATTATGAAAATCGAACGTCTATAATTAAGGATACAACCATAGTTAACTTTAGGAGAATTCTGAGAGCTTAAAATAGGGATATCTTTAACTATTGAGGAGTTAGAAAGTTTTACTTCACTCTTATGAGAATTCCTTGATGTCTTTGTCTAGACTCACAAAGACATGCCTGCCATAGATCAAGATATAGCTAAGCTTAAGATTCCTCTTCGTCCCGATGCCAAGCCGGTGAAACAAAAACTCTGTAGATTAAAGCCAGAGTAGACCTTGAAGAAAAAGGATGAAGCCCAGAAGTAGTTGGATGTCGGTTTCATTAAAGTCACACAGTATCCTTAGTGCGTAGAAAACATTATGCTAGTCCTGAAGAAAGATGGAATGGTAAGAATGTGTGTAGACTTTATGGACCTTAAAAAGGCGAGTCTTGAAGACGACTTCCCTTTATTGCATATAGACATTTTGCTTGATAACACTACTAGACATGCTCTCCTTTCTTTCATTGATGGTTATGTCAAATACAACTAGATTAAAATGTTAGAGGAGGGCTTGAAAAAGATTACCTTCACCACCCCTTGGAGAACATACCATTATACCATACTGAAGCTCAAATTAAAAAATATTAGGCTTACCTACCAGAGGGTTGTAACTACTCTACTCCATGATTTTATGCATAAGGAGGCAGAAGCATAAGTGGATTCTATGATCATAAAATCCAAAGAAAGAGTCGAACATGTTCCAACTCTTTAAAACTTCTTTTCTCGATTCAGGAAGTATAACATGCACTTGAACCTGTAAAAATTACATTTGGAGTCACTTCTGGAAAGCTAATAGTATACGACAACAATAATCGGGTCACGTTAGGTCAAAAGATAGAAGGAGATAAAGGGCTATCTACTATTTGAGCGAGACATTTTTGGAATATGAAACTCATAATTCCTCTTTAGAAAAAAACCTCACTAGCATTAGTATGGGCAATTCAGAAACTTAGACACCATATGCGAACTTATATGGTACATGTAATAGGACCAATGGACCCAATAATGTACCTAGTGTAGCAGCTAGTGATAAGCAATGTTGAGTTATAACCGCAAGTGCACGGCGCAGCTATATCAAGCAACTGGCAAGTACGGGTCGTGTCCACAAGAAACTTGTTTCCAACCACCAGAACTAATTTAAGCACCCAATCTATTCTAAACAGTCCCTAGATTTGGGTTAACTACTAGGAATTGTAATAAACACTGAATAATATATTTCAGAAATCAGATGGTTTTAACATTTATGTTGGAATTAACGACACTATATACCAGAAAATCATTTAATAATTCCTATTAAGTTTATTAAAACTAGCATCGAGAATGGAAAGATTGATAATTAAGCTCATCTTCCCCCTTTTTCATGGATCGAAGACTAATCCTAAGACCAAAATAACATATTTCATAGGACTACGGATCGAAAGATTACAAAATAAAAATCCTCAATTCTCAAGTAGAATCCTAATTAATTTTATCTTAAAACCCTAATAGTCTGCTAAGTCACACTAGGTAAAAGTTTTACCTTTTGACGTTCTCGTAAACCCTAATTAATGAACACTAAAGGAGTTCATGAAACATGTGGTGGTCTTAGCAGAATTCAAGCGATGCTAATATGAAGTGAACAAGTATGGGGCTAAATCATGATTTTCTAGGCATAGTAAATGTCAATTCTAACCCAAGTTGGGAAATTTAGCTATTAATCATATCAACAGCAGCCATAGCAAATCCTAGAATAATAAACATGATTCACTAGTATTGAAAGGTTATTAGTCATAAGGTGGTAGATGCTTCACTTCATTTCTTCTTGTGCTGGATATCAAATTCCAAGGCCGTATCATAAACCTAAAAAAGACTATATTTGCCCAATCACCTTCTTCAAATAATGTACTTTCTAAGAAGAATAGAATTAAGAAACAACCTTGAATTAAAGTAGAAGTAGCAAATTGCGTTTTCCAAGTTGAATGATTCTTAATGCTCAAAAATCTCCAATGTACTCTCTGATAAACCCTAAAATCATTCTAAGAAAAAGTACTAGAAGATAGTCTAAAAGATATCTCTAATAAAGTCTAAAGTCTACTTAAGTATTGTAAAAATAGGCAAAATGCACGATCATGCATCGACACACAGGTACCTATGCTCTTTTAGAAACTACCAAATAGCACGGTTGTACACAGTTTTGGGAAGCATGGATGAATACTGCAAGTTTCTGCACAGTTGTATCTTGGTGTATGGCCAATCATGCACTTTCTTAGGTTATTCAATCTTGCTCTTTTGGCCTCAAAACTTCGCCGGACCTTTTTTCTTCCTTTGAAATCACCCCCATGGCTTTCCTTTATATCAACAGTTGTGTATTTCTTATATTCTTGGCAACACTTCCTTAAAAAAGAAAAACACTTCTATAACACAATATGAACACAAGGAAGCACATTTGACCCTCTCTCATCATAATTTAACATAGAAATATGGGGAAAGGGGCACAAATAAAGGCTAAAGGAGGTCAAAATATAGGTTTATCAAGCGGTAAGGTCACCATATGGGTAGTGGTGCTATTAGAATTTGTCCTGCACTACATCCACAAAAAGTTGATTAAAGGAAGGGCTATGCCAGATTTCTTAGCAAACGTACCTACAGAAGATCAAAGAGAAGAGAATTACGACTTCTACAATAAGGAGGTTCTCCAGGTAGATGAGGACATCTAGACGAAATGTTTTGATATGACCTCCAACTAGAAAGGGTTTGCACTAAATCCCCCCATATCTGTCAAGCTGGACTTTGAGGTTACTAATAATGTGGCTAAGTATGAGGCGTGCATCATTGGGTTATAAATTGACTATTGAAATACGAGTGAATAATATATGGATGCATGGAGACTTTAACTTTATAATTAACCACTCTCACAAAAGTGGAAAGTAAGGGGTGCATCCTGAATAAATTGCTTTTCGGTCCCTTGAGGTTTGGTGAAATGGTTTTCTAAGTGCACATTTTTAGAAAAATATTTATAGGACTACTTAGTTTAGCACAAATGGTTTCTGGAGCACAAAATTTTGGGTTATCTGATTTCTAGGTCACAATTTTTTTTAGGTCCCCAAACTTTATGGAATTTCTGCTTTGGCTCAACTAGGGGTCCAAATGCAAATACTCAAAGTTTTGGATTGGTTTGCAAAACTAAGCTTATATTTATATTTGGACTTCTTATAATGACTTTAATGGTACTAGCTATCACAATCTACTACATATATTATAAATATTATATTTTCTGTGATTAACGGCCCACCATGCTTAGCAAAATAATTAAAACTTAATTAGAGAGTTTCGACTATGACCTGAACGTAGTTGGCGCTGGACTCCGGTATTCCTCTAGCTTTCGGTTTACAGAGATTGCTAATCTCAACCCCACCTTCCTCATATCAGGGATAGCATAGATCCACTTCGTTTCCTATCTTGAACCATAGTTACTAATCAAGTTTTTAATCTTTTTCAACGATAGTAGAACTCTAATCTAGAAATTATAATATTTAAAACATAAGTTTCAATTGAATAAAGTTCCCTACTAGGAAACTTATTTTATTGAATGCTTAAAAGTGGAAATATTACAATGGAAATATTTGAAGAGGGACTTAAGCTAATATCATTAGAAATGCTTGTCCATAGAGAAATGGAGAATCTCGACTTCTCTTTTGCTCAAGAATGCTCAAATGACCATGTCTCTTCTCAGCACTCGCCCTCTCCTTTTATAGAGGGAATGGGATACATAGGATGCCCTAACGACCATAGTACATACTACTCTTATACATGGCTATAGTAAACCACTTTATTTTACAGACTTGACACTTATCAAAATAGTATAATAGTTGAGCAACCACTTTTCAGAGCCTTTGATTTTGACAAGAATAGTCATCATTATTGAGATTCTGTATGCCTTCATCTCCAATAACATCTTCCAAACCATCATTATCAGGATAATCATCAAAATCTTCATCATATTGAAGATGCTCTGGATACCATTTCTCAAATAACTCAAGAAGATATTTCTTTCCTTTTTCTGATAAAAATTTTCTGGCTCCAACATCAAAGAGATAATCAAAAACATCTTTTGAAGTTGCTCCCTGTATCTTCATATATTTGTTAAACTCATTATGATATGTGAAAGTAGTATTCTCGTAATGCATTAGTGTTTTTCCTCGCTCAATTAACCTCCAACTTTGTTGATAAATGCTGAAAAATTCAATGGCTCTTGTTAACGCAGGATCAGTAACTAATTCTCATCGTTCTAGATTCCATTCTTATCCCCGATCATCAGGGTCATCGAAATCAACTATCTGAACAAGATGATGAGTCAGTTTGGTTTCTCTATTTTCATACATGATTAGTTCACAATGTACCTCCACATGTAGACATCTATTATTCGGGATTTTTGTTGGACCATCAGGAGATGTAAGAATCCAATGGATCCTTCGGAACATATATTGCTGAAATTTAGTTAGTGTTGAGAAAAATGGTAACTTTGGATCTGGGAATTTCATAAAGTAAATTACCATCCCGTACTCCTAGGCTTTAATGATAGGGTCATTTGGAGAGATTGAATTGGCTGAACAACTAACACTACCAACTCCAAACCTATAGGGAAAGTAGACCGTTGTACTCTAAGACCCCCAAATATCATATGAATAATGATGATAATAGTCAATGCAAGTTGCGTACCACTTATTAAACTATTTTTCTTGAACATGGGAACTTATTTTTTCTTAGATATCATAAGAACATCTAAAGTAATTAATTTGTAACTTTAAAAGGGAAAATCTCTGGGCTATTAGGTAGGCAGAAGAAAGTAGACCAAAATGTGATCTACTTTTTGTATGAAACTCCAAATTATCAATACGGACTTTACTAAAAAGAGTAACCCGTTCTAGTAGTAATGACATCTCATTATGGATTTTCTCCTTTTTCTGGCAGGAGTTCTGCTCTGAAGATCACCATTGTTGAGTTCTCGAGTTAAACTATCTGCCAGAGAGTTTTTCGATCCCTGTATATGTTCAATAGAGAAGGAAAACTGGTTAAGCCATAATTACCAATGTAGGAGTCCCCTTTGTGCTTGCATATTTAATAAATTCTTTTTTACAAAACCAAGTATTTCTTTACAATCAGTTCAAATAAGAAAAGGTTTTGGGGTTAAAAAGATTAAGAACTTTTTAATTCTTCTTATGATTGCAAGAATTTCTTTTTTCATCGTGGAATAGTTACATTCCGCCTTATTAAAACTTCTACTGTAATATTTGCAAAGTTTTTTTCCTTCTTTGATTTTGAGTACCTTACTTAAGTGCTCGTTGCTGGGATCTGTTTTAAGAACTAAATCATCTCCTTTAATAAGCAAATTAAGAACAGGAAGATTTTTACACATTTTTTTGAAATTTTGAACAATTTTTGTATCATTAGTGGTCTATGTCCAACTTACTTCTTTCTTAAGTTTCTGTTGCAATGGCTTTCTCAGTTTAGCTAAATCTTTAATGAAATTTGAAGCAGAGGTAAGGCATCTAAGAAACCTTTCTAGATGCTTCCTATCTTCAATCTTTTTAGAAAAGTTTTCTATTTTTCCTAGAATATGCTTTTGTAAGGTGATTTGTCCAACATTTATCTCTAGGCCTAAGAACTCAAGTTCTTGTTCAGCATAAATGCACTTGGTTTTATCAAGTATAATACCATGATCAATGCATCTTTAGATAACAGCTAAGACATCATCTTTGTGTGGTTCTATGATCTTAGAAAAGACAAGGATATCATTAACATAAACTAAACAATAATGATTAAGGTCTTTAAAGATGTTATCCATTCTTCTTTAAAATATTTGAGGTGCATTTTTAATGACATTACTATCCATTCATTATGTCCTTGTGGGCACTAAATGCAGTTAAAGGAATATTTTCCTCTTCTATTTTTGTCTGCCAATAACCACTTTTGCAATCCATATTTGAGAATTAAGAGGCTCCTTGAATTCTATTGAAAAGACCAGTTTTGTTAGGAATATGATAACCATCAAAGACAGTATTATCATTAAGGCTTTTATAACTTATTACCATTCTTGCTTTTCCTCTTTTTCTTTCTGCATGATTTCTCACTATGAAAGCAGGACTGGTGTGACGACTCTTTCTATTTCTGATTAATTATTTATCTAGAAGTTCTTTAATTTGTTTATCAAATTCGTGAATATCTTGATGTGTATATGCCATTTATTTGACTTGAATAATAGTATTGAGATATTTAACAAAGTAATTTTTGCAAATATCTTATCTTTATCTCAAAATTTTAGTGGATTACCAGAGTAGAGTTCTTTACATAATTGCATTTGTTGTTTAGCAATCTGTTCTTTTATTGATAACTCAAGTAGTGAGATTGTCAATGCTATCCCATGTTGTGTAGGCATTACCTTTTCGTCACACTAGCTGTGTGTAAACTCAATTTTCTATTGAGTGTAAGCCACACTTAATGTTTCAATAGGAACTGGGTGACCATTAATTATGAATATTATTTGATTTTTGGTCTATGTGCATAGAGAATATAATCTCTGAAAATTATTTCCATAATCATATCATGAGAGGGCTGATCAGTAGCCTATAGAACTGGTACAATGCATTGAACTCTTCCTAATTGTATGGATAATCCTTCTATGGCTTCATTATGACTTATAATGCTGTTATCAGCTATCCTTACTTGTAAAAGATTTTTAACTCTTTTCCACATAAACTCTGAAAATAATGATCTTTTTCCAAAGCATACAGAACAACCACTATCTATGTAGGCACACAACTTATATTTATTATATCCCTCTAAGCATACGTTTATTGGGATATAGGTGCTATTAGGATTTGTGTTAGTGATTTCATAGCATATCTCCATAGTCATTTTTTTCCTAATTCATCATCATAAATTGGTTCATTAACAGTTCTTGTTTTATACCTAATGACGTTTCTATCTAGACTCATACTATGGTCTATACTGGGTCTTGCAGATTCAGAACTCATTCTACTCATTTTACTAGTCATACTAATTGTATCATCTTCTTTAATTTCTTCTTTAGTTGATGAAGATCCTTTTCCCTATTCTGATCTTGTACTCATACTTCTTAATAATTAGGGTTTTATGGTTATTTTACCATTGTTATAAATTTTTATTATATTTTTCTTGTTAATTTTTATAGCATTGGCAAAGCTGGATATCCATGAGCAATCAATTTTTATCTCCGGTGGATTGGATTTAATTCTCTAAATCTTTTGCATAGGAGTAGGACTTTTAAATTTTTCTGCCTCTATCATTGTGACCTTAGTCTTTAGGTCTATAATATTGTCTAATTCGTAAATAATTTTGCAAAATATGCTTAATGGATATCCTTCTTTTTCATATCCATACTAATTGTTTTTATTTTAAGGGATATGAAATTTTTAGCAAATTCATCTTTTAGACCCACATGATATCTAGGTCGATAATTGAATCCTACTGATCCATTGCATAAGTTGATCTTAATCCCTGTGATAATTTGATTTTTAATGAGATTAACTTCTCCTACATCATACTCACAGTTTTTAATTTCCAGGTCTCCTTCCATTATCTCACAAACATACTTGCTCTTTAGTTGAAAGATGGATTTTTTTATAGATCATGCCGTTTTGAATTATGGGAAGGACCCAAACTCCTTTGACTTCCTCGTTATCATTATCTACAACAAATTCTTCTCTCTGAAGACCACCAAGACTAATTAAGCTACTTTCCATCATATGACTTGTTTCTTCATGATCACTTTCTTCATATTCATTGTACAAGATCATTTCAACAATTCCTTTGTTGTTATTTAGGGCTAGATCTAGTGCCTCATCTTCACTAAGTTCAACATAATTTAGGCTACCTAAGGTTTCAATAATCTTGTTATTCTTTCTATTGTTGCATTCATTAGCATAATGTCCTATTTCTCCATATGCCCAGCGTTTGCAGTTGTTTTTCCCCGCAAGATAATAAGCAACATTCCTAAAAAATTCAAGTTTTTCAAGACTTGGTTTGTTATAATATTTTCTTCTATACTTCTCTCCCATTTGCTTATTAAAGCTCTTTTTCTTATAAAATTTTTTTTTCTTCTCTTTTTAGGTCCCTTTCCCTATTGGTGAGTTGAATCTAAACAAGTTAGGAACTGTTTCTTAATTTTCTTTTACTTTTGGAGATCAAGACATTAATCATTGACCCATTTTTTCAAATAAGCTATTCTTGAACCAAGGGTATCAATTACATTTACTCTTTCAAGTTGTGTAATCTATTTTCATGAATTATGGAATTTATATGATATGACAATTTATCATAGAACATACCAAGATTAGTTTCATTATGCTCAATTTTGTAATAATATTGACTAAATTCAGCAATATAATTTTTCAAATTTCTCATATCCCATAATTCTATACTATTAATCTTTCTCTGCCGTTCTCTTACTTTTTTTTCTGAATCAAGTTTAGCTCCGATAAACTCAGTTTGATTTCCTTACACACATTCTTGAACATTGCAGCTGGTGTTTCCATCGTTCTTAATGTATTTTTACTAACTTCATTTAATGAATCATACCAGCCAGCTATAGTGCCAGGAAAACTATGTTTAATATAATTTAGAAAATTTGCAGCAGTTTAGTAATATTTAGGTCTAAGATACTATTCATACCTCTCTTTCAATGTTCAAATATTTCTTCTCTATTACGAGCTCCATCTATGTTTAAGATATATCCCGTTTGACTAATTGGAATAAAGCCAACTTCTTCAAAGGCTGTAATTTTCCTTGGGATGAACCTGAAGGAAAACTTAGTTGTACGTCTTACTAGAATGTACCTAGGTCTTATAGAATGAGTATTTCTTGTAGAAGGTTCATCAAATTTTTTAAGTTTAGGAACAATATTATTAACCAGATTGGTCTCTATTTCACCTAAGTTGAGTTCTTCTTGAATTTTATTGATCTCATCTTCAATGGCCATTTTACCATATTTTTTATCCAATATTCTTCAGACTTCTTCTAATGGTAATATATTAAGATCTTCTAGTTTAATAGGATTCATTTACTGATATATTTCTTCTTCTAATTAGACATTATTAGTCTCTTCATTATGATCAGATAACACGTCATGTTTATCACGAATTATGCCCATAATCTTGTTTAATTCTTCTTGATTTTGGTCTTTCTCAAACATATTCTGTAGCTCTTCAAAAGTATACTGCTTATACTCCATCCTCTTCTTTTTCTGCCTTCTCAGCCGATTTTCTACCTGATTTTCCTCCTACTTATTTTTGAATTTTTATATCATGCGAAGGAAATGAATTCTTATCTTTTGGATTTTGGAAAGGATATCTATGCTGAAATGGAGTATTAATACTGGAAGTAGACTTTGTTAACTAGAGAAATATGAATTACAGATATTTGCTTCTTAAGTTCCTTGACTTCAGTCTTAATTTTAGCTAATTCCGCTTTAAATTCTAAAATTATATTCATGATATAATTTAATTGAGTTGCTAATGAAGAAATGCCTTTCGGTGAATAAACAATGTGAGAATAATTTGGTCCCGGGCAAGCAGGTGATGATTTAAGCGTTAATCATAGTTGATTAGCTTAATTAATCATTAAGTAGCTTAATTATCTTAATTATTTTTGGTCTCATGGCTTCGATACTAGTTGAAAGAGGGCCTTTAGTAGTACTTATAAGAAAAATTACACATACACAAATTTTAGATTTTTGAAAGTAAGTTTTTAAGGATTTGGGTTAAAATGAAAGCTTTAAAACCTTAGGGGCTTTAAAACCTTAGGGGACTTTTTGCAATTTAAAAAACTACTTTTTGCAAGTTTGGTTCCAGAAATTATTTGCACCAAAGATGGATGGGTCAGGAAGTCGTTTCTAAAGTTGTAGGCTCCAAAAGTTATTTACGCCAAACTTTGGGGGTCAGAATAGAATTTATCCGTGAATCCTTGGCACCATACCTAGCTTATTTGGTTGAGCTCACCTAGCACTTCACCCATATGACTTACACTTACCTTTCTCGTGAAGATAATCAGTTTGCCAATGCTCTAGCTAAGTTGGCTTCAATGATCAATATTCCTAGTGTTATCCATTCGATGCGATTGTTAATGGAAAGGAGAGATAAACTAGCTCATTATTATACGATAAAAGCATGCAGCATTAGCCTTATGGGTTAGTATTATGACATTTATCAGTATATAACAGAGAAAAGGAGTACCCTATGGGTCTACCCCAAAAGCTCAAAGGGCGTTAAGGTTGTTGCCTTTGCAATATGTAAGGATAAGGGGAAGTTATGCAAGAAAAATTGTCGTGGGAATAAACCTGCTATGTGTAACACAAGAAGAAACACAAGAGATCATAAAGGATGTTTATGCTAGAGAGTGTGGGCCTCACATGAACGGCAGAATGTTAGCCTAAAAGGTTCAAATGATGGGGTATTATAGGTTCACAATGGAAGCTAAGTATTATGCGCATGTAAAAATATGTCATAAATGTCAAATATACGCAAACGTACAACACCAGCCCCCCCCTTTTCTCTCCACACTTATTATACCATGCCCCTTTTTAGTCCGGGGCATTGATGTAATTGGAAAGGTGACACCAAAGGGAACTGGCAGTCATTAATATGTGCTTGTAGCAATGACCACTTCACAAAATGGGTAGAGGCTGCCTTCTGTGCTAAGAATACGTCGAAATTCATGGCAAAGTTTGTTATCCACAACATCATATGTAGGTATGGTGTACCGCATGAACTAATAAGCAATCAAGCAAGTCAATTTCAGAAAAGAGGTAGCGACCTTGCTCAAAAAGTATAAAATCCGGCATCATAAGTTCTCCCCTTATCGACCCAAACCACATAGAGAAATTGAAGTAGCCAATAAAAATATACAGCAAATAATTGAGAAAATGGTTGAAAACTACAAAGGTTGGCCTGACATGCTACCTCTTCCCATATGGAGATATAGAACTTCAATTCGCACTTCGACTAGAAAAAAGCAGTACTACCCATTGAAACAGCAACACCCTCACTCAGGGTAATAATGGAAAGTCAAATATCAAAGTCATAATGGGCACGAGCTCGATATGAGGAATTGATCGTGCTATATGAAAGGAGATTATAGGCCCTAATGTCCAGTTCTATTGAGCTCGAATCTCAAGAGTTTTTAATAAGAAAGTTAAGCCCAGAGACGTACAAGAGGGAAATATGGTTTTGAAAGAAATTAGGGCCTAATACAGGATCCAAGGGGAATATTTAGGCCCAACTGGCTGGACCCATATATCATAAAAGCAATTTTACTAGGTGGAGCAGTAAGACTCATAGATATAGACATAGAGGAATCTCCTTAGTACATAAATCTTGATTAATTGAAGAAATATTATGCTTAGTAAAACAATTTATGGTCAAGGGCCCATAATGTGCTACAAAATAGAGGTTTTGATTTCCCTATATCCAAATCCATAATAAGTTCACAAGCCCATTCTAGGTCTAAAGAATATATACATACATAATGAACTATAAAGGCCTGATTCCACCATGTGGATACAGAGGAAGTCCTAATAATTCGGCCCTATCACTCATTATTAACCCTACACCCATCTTAAGAATAAAAGAAAAATCAGAATAAACAAACTACCTCAGCTACTAGGCAGGACCCTAACAAAATAGCTAAACAAAATTACCAAGATTAGTCCGGGTTCGTAGTCAAAATAGGCTGGCTTTGGTAGGTAGGAATCGGGCTGAGGCATGAGACTCTGCCAATGGGCGCTAGGCTGGGTTGGAATCCAACAGCCAGGCTGTTTGGTAGTTTATAAATTTACAATAAAAGCAATAAATTATCAAGAAAATTATAACACTTTTATTGGCATTCAAAATCTTATAGAGCAAACAACGAAAGTCCTAATAGCACATCAATACGGGAAAGCATAAAACTTTATTCTAAAAACAAAAGGCAAATCTAGTTCCTAATCTTTTTAAGTTTCTTATCAATATGAGGTGTTGCCTTCTAAGGGATAGCATGCTTAGCTGTCGTTCTTGCACTTCGAGATGAGTTGTTTGTTCTCCTTACCCATCTTCTTGGTAGATTTCATAACATCCTCCCTACCTCATGTAGCCTTCCTCAACTGAGCATTACGTTCGTTCATCCAATTCAAGTAGTGTTCTGAGATATAGGTCGAGTAGGGGTAGATGAAATTGCAATAGTGGGGTGATGAAGCCAATACTTGAACTAGAACCTAATGCGAGCGGGATCATTCATCCAGCTCTACGTAGGGACGTAATCTAATTGTGTGATATTTTGCCTATAACCAAACTGCCTCATAACCTGCCTTGGGTTAAATTAGGTAACCATTGATAGGCTGATAAGACAGACATGAGCACCACTCCCTCCATTTATCATAAATTTCTATGTACCCCCCCAACAAATTGACCACGAATAGGAGGGTTCTTCTCCAAAAAGCTAACCCAGTTCGCCATGGATTGATCTTTGAATGACCTTTTCCTCTAACATAATTGTTAAGCTAAATATGTGTCTATGTTCTTAGGAGGTTCAATAAACCAAAGATGCTCTAGTAGCCAAATTTGCATACCAATAGAAATAAGAAAAAAAGAATAGAGAGAGAAGATGTCAGACGCAAGCCCGGCTGGGTTCTAGAGCCTAGTCTTAGGCAAATAAAAAAAAAAGAGAGAAAAAGAAAAGGAAAAAAAGAGGGAGAGAGCCCAACACAAGACCAATAGAACTCGCTCGAGTTCTAAGGCTAATTGGCCTGAAAAAAAACCTAGCTCAGAAAATTCTTACCTGAAGCAACATAGGACTGCCCAAGATTAATCAAGATGATGGCTGAGGCGATGCAAGCACAACATCATTTCAATGACTACAAGTGACACAGGAGTTTGAACATGATGAATTCCCTCTACCACATACCACAACATAGCTGGCCCCTTGTTTTCAGAACCACCAATGAATAGGAAAACCCCAGAAGGAATAAGGTAATAGCTCTATGCCTATGCATACCTTCAAGAGCCTAGTTGTTCTCCTTTTGAAAATAGGGAATCAAGGACAAAAAATCCATCTCATCTCTGATGGCTATAAAAGAGATGACATCTTTACATATACCTAGCAAGCAACGATATTAGAAGGACATGTCTTTTGAGTATGATGCCAAAATAGGAGGGCGGTTAAGAGGGAAGCCTTGTATAGCAGTAAACTCTTCATTTGAGGGCAAAACTCGCATCCTTTGAAACAAAAGATGTGAAGTTCATAATCCTAAAAAGTTGAGAAGCTCCAACAAACTCCCACGATCTTGACTCGACAAAGACCAAGGAGACTACTTAATCGAATGTTTTTTGAGCTCCTGCTTATCTCTGGCATCGAGGTTGAATAGCCTGGAGGATAGGGTTTTTTTTCTGAAAGGCATTATTAATTATAAAAGGTTCTTTCTACAGGTGATGACATCATAGATCATCCAAATCTAAATATATATAGTTGCATGAAGCAAGCTAAGTAAAAATTGAGCAGAACTCAGATTCCTTATCCGGAAGGAACCCAATCAGGTTCAATTTCATCAGGAAGCCGAGTCTAATTGGACTGGTCTCTGTAGACCCGACTGGGAACCCACTGCTACTTCCATCGAAGAAGTAGTAAGTGAAGCTAGAATCAACCGAGGAATAGCTTGTGCCCACGCTAGGCCAGGGATTGCTCACTAGAGCCCAAGAATGATGTAGGGGATTATCATGTATTAGTCCAAATTAAGGATCACTCTATAAAATGCAAGGCACGTAAGGCTCCCCAAAGGATGCAACTGTGGCATAAGGATCATGAGGGATATAGACTTGTAGTGGTCTAACCTTTAATGGGACTCAGGATGGGGTCTCATATCTCTGGCACTAAAGGATTCTAGAATATTCAGTGAGCTGGAAGGAGAACACCTTCTTGAGTGAGATCCGCTAGGCTTCTCTCACCTAGCATGGTCCTCCAACCCCTATTGAAAAGGGAAAGTTCAACTATATACAAGAATCACCTCACGAAAATAGAAGGAAATGGTAGATTACCTCGTTCATTGGAGAATGTCAACAGGTAAAGAAGCCTGCAAATGCCTCCCTTGTCGAATAAAAGTGTCATATTACTAATCCTGACTGCTCCTAATTGTATTGCAAAGGAAGGAGAACGGATGTTTCTTTTAAAAGAACAAAGTAAGTAATGCATTTACTCCTCTAAAGGTGGGAGCGAATGGAAGCATGCGACACTCATATTCTGAAACCAGTGGAATATCTGCATATACCAGTCTCTCTCCTTCTATCGCCACGTTAACACTCAAGCTTGGTATTAAAGCATCAATGAGCAGTCCCTATAAAGACTTATAAAAATTAACATAACAAAAATGTTAATATGACAAAGGGGGAAATGACATAATGGGTCCCAAACGGGTCATGATTCAATACAGATGAGTGGCATAGTCACATTGCTGATCGATAAAATTAATGAAAGGAAGACCCACTTTGATGTTAGCTATTTGAGGGAGCTTCATATGCACCAACATCATCATTAACTTTAAGCAAATGAAGCAAAAGCCAAAGGGATAAAGCAAAGGGATAAGCATTCATGGGAACTCGACTAAAATTCTCAAGTGCACGAAACTAAAATCTTCTATCAACTTTGGCAATGATAGAGAATCAAGCAAGAAATCAAATGGAAAAAGCCAAGAAGGGGCCCCGGTCGAGTTCTCCATGGCCATGCAAATACTTGGCAAACGAAAAAGAAGAAAGCAACAAGCATGAATCCAGTTTGAGCAAGAAAACAAAAGCAAAAGAATCCACTTGCAAGGGGGTAAAAATATTCAATCAGTCTAAAAACGAAAAATCAGATAAATTTAAAATCTGCTAGATCGGGAGAAATATCAATTCAAAATGCGCTAGATCGACAAAAGATCCACTAAACCAATGTAAGGTCAACATTAGAATCCACTCGATCGGTAAAAGGTCAAATTCAAGATCCGCTAGACCAATGAAAGGTCCACTAGATTCACGAACGATCGACATCAGAATCTGCTAGACTGATGAAAGGTTGAATTTAAGATTGGCTACATCGATGAAAGATCCACTACACGGGTGAAAGGCCAACATCAATATCTGCTAAACCAATAACAAATCCACTAGACTAATAAAAGGTCAACATAGTATAATTATTCTGAAATGAAAGGTCATTCTATTCACTCAAATATCAGATAGTGTTCCGGAACATGGTATAAGTAATTCACTGATGCCTAAGATCGTTGTTATTAGGGGTTACCCCAACACATTTTGCACCAATGTGGAGGAGACGGAGAAGAGATAAAAAAGACCAAAAATATTAAAAAACGAGGAAGGGAGAAAAGGAGTTATTCCACTGAATAACTCTTCACCTCGGTCCCTGCATCAATCACACTTTGCTAGGCTAAGCAACGCGTGACTTGCATTTATGCAAATGTGAGTCAAGAGCTTGAATTCATGCATGGAAGGGCACGTGGACAAATAATGTGGGTAGCTTTTTGATGCATTAATTGATTTAAATTTTTCTTTTCTTTAATCAACTGCTGGATTCCTTTATATTGCTTGAAAGACAAACGAAAAAGCTGGGGATGAAGTGGGAAGCTAGGCAAAACTATTTTTCACATGGTAAAAAACGAATAGCAATGAGGATTTTTCAAACTATAAAAAAACATTGTCTATAAATATGACGTAATTTTTACGTTGTCTATGTCATCCTTGTAATTGTAAAAAAATCTCCTATAATACACTAAAACACCCAAATTCTCCTCCATTACTCAAATTATGAAGCCAAATAATCCCCTAAATTCTAAAAATGATCCTAATCATTATTTTACCCACAATATGCTCACCAAAATTATCCATCCTATCAAAATCTAATTGTCAAACATGTTCACCTACACTCTCAATATGAGATGGATGACCGAAATAGGAATAACAGATAACCTTCTTAGTTTTATGCAATATCCTACAAGTATGAGTTCCCAAAGTTCCCACCACTTAAGTGAAATAAATCTAAAAGAAAATGACCCCGATAAAGACAATGAAGAAGTGGTTGCGGGAGTTTATTCACAACAGCCTGCACCACAAGGGGTGAAGTGAGGTGAAAAAGAAGACAAAATCTTAATGAGTGCATGGGGTCAATGTGGGCTTGGACCGTATAGTTGGAACGAGGTCAAAGGCATCAACATTCTGGCTTCGAGTTCATGAATATTTTGAGAAAGCTGAAGCACAATATCCAAATCATAAATGGCAAGCACCAAAATCCGACACGAAGTGCAAGGCCAGGTAGGGTAAGTTGTCACATAGAGCAAGCAAGTTTGCATTAACCTATAATTCGATATTTTGATGCCTAGAAAGCGGTAAAAGTGAGGCTGATTATATAGAAGATGCGCATATAGCATACAAAGATCTCCACAGGAGGAAAGGTGCCTTTGACCATGCTTGGAGAATTTTGCATAAACATACGAAATGGACAAATTATTATGAAAAAGTCTACAAAGATGAAGTGCAATCATCAAAGAGATTGAAAAATACAGAAAAAGGAGGCTATACAAGCTCATCTTCAAACCAGGATGTATTACCTATCGTTGAGACAACTGAGGTGACCGTTAGTCGGCCTCTGGGTAAAGATGCTACCAAAAGGAAGGGAAAAGCCTATTGTGCAGTTTGAAGCACTAGTTTACCACAAGATATTGTTTTACTACAATTGGATATTATTAGAGATAACCCGAAGACTAGACATGCTAATTAAAGACAAAGGATGTCCAATTGAAGGAGATAGAATAAGAGAGGTCTATCATGATAGCAGATCTATCAAATGTAGACCCTAGTACAAGCAACCGGTATCTCATGAGCGAAGAAGAACAATAGAGGGGAGGAAGATAAATTCAACGACTCAATAATTGATATATGTAATATGTTATTGTGTTTCATAGATCGAGCAATGTTAACTATTTTTATTTTATTGTAATTTGTTTATATTGAGCAATGCATTTTAATTAATGAGATATATTTAATTAACTATGTTTTGTTTGAGAAGATATTCATTTTTTGCACTGAGTTTGTTATTAATAGTGTAATGAATTGTTAATTTTAGTATTCTAGCAGACCTAGACAATTCCTTGTAGTATAGTAATTTACATACTTTTACTGTATAATGTTGGACAAGTCTTTCACGTGTTTAAAGTCTTCAGTATATTGATAGCTTCACGTATTGCATGAAGACTACTCAATGCTTGAAATGACTACTCATTCACACAACGAAAGCTAGTATAGGGCTCTTTATACTGTATTAGGACTACTCAAAGCAAACATGTTATGCAGATTCTCTATATGAATGCTCATCCACCTCTTTTATCCAAATCATCAAACTAGATAAAAGTAAATCATCCCCATACACTAATTTCTTACAAAACTATCAACACGTCTATCACATTAGGTGAATATCCCAATTTTGATCTTAGCATTGCTATTGAAGTTGTTCAGGGAGAATTACCCTCTAACTCTGTAGTACACCAAACAAAACTACTATTTCAATGCTAATTTGCAAACACGAAAGGCAGCATAAGATGTAGAGCAAGTCAAAGACGTAGAATATACATACTTCGAGATCATGTGGAAGCCCATAATTGCATTTTTTTGGATTATTTCTTCAATTATCCGATGTACATTGATGACCAGTTCCGTCGAAGGCTTAGAATGTGACGAGATTTATTTGTTATCATTCTATGCACATTACAAAGTCGTTACATGTACTTCACACAAAGGTCATACCTGCTAGTAAACTTGGAGCATTACCTCTTCAAAAATGCGTTATTGTTGTTCGTGTATTAGCTTATCGAGTTGTTGCCGATGGTTTAGATGAGTGCTTTTGCATGGGCAAGACAACTATTAGGCAATCTATTTTTAACTTTGCAACTGGTGTCATCAAATGTTTTGAATCACAATACTTAAGAAGGTCCACTCAAGAGGACATGCGATGGTTCATTTACGTTGCATAAAAGACGTGGCTTTCTAGATATCCTTGGCAGTGTAGACTGCATGCATTGAAAATGGGATAAATGTTCAGTGGCATGGCAGCGGATGTATGAAGGAGGATGCCATGGTAAGGTAATAGTTGTGCTCAAAACTGTTGCATCATTCGACACATGGATTTGGCATGCATTTTTCGGTTATGCAGGGTCAAATGATGACATAAACATCCTTGATTCATCACCATTATTTGATGATCTATTGGAAGGACGAGCATCAGAAGTGCACTTACGGTAATGAAAAACATGTTGACGTGGGTTATAATCTCACAGATCAGAGACATCCACACTGGACAACACTTGTGAAATCAATCTCATGTTTACAATTGCCAAAGCACAAGTTGTTCGTTGCACACCAAGAGTCTGCTACAATGGATGGTGAGCAGGATTTGGATTCGAGCACGATTTGCAATGGTTCAATGCCCAACTCGTTTTTGGAAGATAGCGACAATGGGAAAAGTGATGAAAACATGCATCGCACTCCATAACATGATCATTGAAAATGAATGCGATACATATATATCACAGCTATTTCAAACAACCATCATATAATCAACCATTAACTACAACCATCAACTCATCCCAATACAGTATTGGTAGAATTGCACCATTTGAGGAATTGTTGCAAAGAAATATAAATATTCACAATTCTAATGAAAATCAGAGACTCCAACTGCCATTGATTGAGCATATTTGCGAACGTTATGGAGAAAATTATAATGCAAATTGATCCATCATGAAGACTAGTATTTGAACTTCGATAATCTATATGTGGAAGGAGGGAGAACGATGTGTTTCAGTTTTTTTTTTTTTTTTTTTTTTTTTTTTTTTTTTTTTTTTGGTATATTGATTTTCAATTTGTTTATGGTTATGTAATCTTTTTTTTTCATTTATTATGCTTCATTGTTTTCTTCGCAATGGTATGTTGCTTATTAATTTAGGGTTATGTAGCTTCCTTTTTTTTTTGACTTTAATTATTAATAGAGATAAGTAAAACTTCCTTAAAAATTTTAAATATTATAATATCTTAAAATTTAAATTGCATGTATTAACTTGATTATACTAATTATATATCAAGTTAAATTCTAGAGTACAATATAGATTATAATTTTCAAAACAATAAATAACAATAATTTAAATAAAAAAGTCACAAATGATAATGGGGTTTTTGGTAACGACAGCTTTTTGTGGAAAAGGAGTTGTTCGGAGGTGTTTTAGTTGTTTTGATTAACTCAAATAGCTAAATTAGTGTTTGGTAGACAGCTGTTTGAAACAGCTATTTGGTCTCGAACAGCTCTTTTTTAAAAGGCTGTTTCCATTAGTCTTTTCAAAAGAACTTTTTGTAAAAATACCACATTTGCCTAAGAATTTAAACAAATCACATTACATGCCATTACATTATATTTATGGAATATTGGTTTATGAAATTGAAAGAGTATATAGTATTATAAAGTGTTCCTTAGTAGCATTCGTACCAAAGTAGATCTTGAGGATTAACAAGAGTACAGATATTTTGCTTATTTTTTTTGAGACAAAAACAAACCGTTGAGGTTGCATTATCTTTTTCATTGTTTGTATTTTTTTCCTTAACTAAGTAATATACGTTTCGGTGTAGATTTTCTTCTTTCGCTGGTATATTATGTTACGGTTATTTGGTTCTCTCACCACGTACTTTTATGAATGTCTAATATTTTGATATTTATACTTTAGATTATTCAATCTCCCTTCTAATTACCTCAACAATGAGTTTTGGATCAATGCAACATAGTAACATTTGACATTATGTTTTGTATGAATTGAATCTAATGAAGCTAAAGTCATCATAAACAAAAAAAATTTTAAAAATAACAAAATAACGTTATAAAACATTGACATCATTTACATAAGAACCAATTAAAAAGAAATAAGGCAGACGATGAACACAAGTTATGTAGAATTTAATATGAAAGTAAACTTTTATCAATGAAGTTTTCTTCTAGTTTTTTTGTATGATCACAAATGAAGTTAATTTATACCTATGACACCAATTTAATTTTTTTTAAAAGAAATTGACCAATAAATAAAAAAAATCTTCTATTAAGAAGTAATTTAGAAATAAGGATATAAATGAAACTTTACCAAACATTTTTATTAGAAGCAACTAACTTTATCAAACAGTTTTCTTATAAACGGCTAATTCAAATAACTAATGCAAACAGCTAATTCAAATAGTTAACAGCTAATACAAATAACTAACAACTAACAACTAACAGCTAACAATTGTTTATCAAACAAGGCCAAAATAATATTATATAGGGTCTATTTTTGATTATAAAATATGGAGTAGCCCAAGTGTGCTGCCAGTAGCTTTTTGCTGATGTGGCACTATCATTGAGGAGAGTATAAGAAGGCGGTCGCCCTTATTAGAGCATATGCAATGGTGATCCATAATTTTGGATCACAAGTGGGGGCCTACACTTTTTATATCATCTTACAAGTTAACTTTTTCTCTCTTCTCTACATTCTATGGATCATCAAATAAAATTATATTTTATAGACCCTACTACTAACATATTATTAGGTTTTAGACTTTTAAGGGTTTAGTTGGTAAAGAAAAAAGAGAGAGACAGAAAATGTGTGGGGGGACAGATCAAGACCGTGAGCTGAATTGTGAGATGAGTGAAGCGGATCACTGATGTATGATGTTGCTTAGACCGTGAGTTAAATTTTTGACCCATGGGCCTTGCATTGCAGGTGCAGGTGCTCCTATGCGGCGTCGTGCCAGTTATGGAACTGCTCAGTCCCAAGTCCACCCATGCATTGTCAGTTTCGACTTCCGAGTACACTCCCTCTCCACTTCCACAGCAAGCAACAATGGCGGATACATTGCCGCCAAAGAAAGCAACAAAGGAGAAATCCTATTTGAACGATGATCTGCTGATACCAATCCTAGCACGACTCCCCGCAAAAACACTAATCGAATTCCTGACTGCCTGCAAATCCTGGTATGGCCTAATCACCGCCCCCAATTTCATTTCCGCTCACCACCACCACCACCACCACAAACCCCTTCTCTTACACTTTGATTCCGAATTCCTCTGCTCCATATTACCCCACCGCCGCACCCGCCTCCTCTGCCCTTCCAAATGCGCCCTCGTCGGCTCCTCCAACGGCGTCGTTTGCTTGTTCAATCGCGATGCAACGATTTCTCTGTGGAACCCCGGAATTGGCAAGCACCTCGACTTTGACCCAATTCCCATACCATACAGCCAAGATCGACAACTATCTATGGGTTTCGGGTTCGATTCCTCCACCAACGATTTCAAGGCGGTCGCTCTCTCATACTTCTCTTCCATAACTCTTTCAACTTCTCCTCGCCCCCCTCCTCAGACTCGTGTTTTCTCCTTGAATTCCGGCGCTTGGAGTATGACCGAATTCCTCTCTGGTTCTTGGGACGATCTCAGTGGCATTTCCAGGCCGATCTTTATTGATGGGTTTATACATTGGATTATCTTTCATGGGCAAATGATTGAATACGACGTGCGTGAGCCAGGGGCAGTCGTGTATGCCGATTCGATTTTGACGTTTGATGTGGGTTCTGAGTGCTTTGGGAATCAAAGACTTCCATTTGGGTTGGGTCATGCTATGAGCGATAAGTTGTGCGTTACTGTAGTTGACAATTTCCTTGCTCTGGTTCAGGATGAATTGTCCGAGTATCGTGTTTGGGTGATGATTAAGGAGAATGGTGCTAAGGCTTCTTGGACGCAGCTTTATAGGATTAGAGCGCCACCACATAGTACTTGGTTTCCATGGGTGGAAGAGCATTCGAAAGCCGAGGTGTTTATCACTACATCTTTCGGAAACTTGGTTGTGTTGGACCAGAAAACTCCCTCTTCTTCTCGGATTAGTGCCCATTTTGCGTCTTTTTGGGACTTGTTTAACCATACTCCAAGCTTGGCTTTGTTGGACAAGTTTTCATGGTTGCAGAACAAGAATCAACGGCCTGGATGAACAGTTGCAAGTTCAGTAGGTAACATGCATTTTAGTAGGACTATCTTGAGTTTTGTTAGTTGGATTTGACTTCGGTCAATCTGATTACTTGTTTTCTCAGCATGAGTGTCTTTTGGCCCGAGGAAGGTTGCGTGCTATACAATCTCTGATGGAGGTTCAGTAATTTCTGTTGCATAGTTAATCGTTTTCTAATTTCTAATGTCAAAGTGCTATCATTTTCTAATTTCTGTAGTCAATCGTTGAGGGTCAAAACAAAACCTTTGTTGTTCCTATGAATGTTGAATGTGTTTTGTCATACTCGTGTATTGCAAGTACTTAATTATATAGCTTGCTAATCTTAGATGTGTTCTGACCGGCCTCTTTCATTGAGCTTGTGCTTAATCCCTTTGCTGTTGCTTCTATTAGTTTCCTCACTGTTTCATATGCTTGTGATGCCTCTGTTTATGGTAGTTCAATTCAAAAGGTCCTGTTTTCTGTTGCTAAACATTGCCGTGATACCCCCATTTTTAACATGAGAATTTGTTATTTACGTTGCAAAACTTCCAAAGAATATAGCATTTCATAAATGCTTGAAAAGTTTATTAGGATTTACTGAAAAGAACTCGATAATACAAGTTCAGCAGAAGTTTTGCTCAACTAGGGTAGATTTTTAGTTGCTTTGGAAACTTTCTCGCGGCTACATGTCTGCATTACAAAATGATATTAGCATGACAGAATTTCCAGTAATTTACCCTTTAATCTCTCTTTATTGTTGGAATTCAAAAAGTTAACTAAGCTAATTAGTGATAAGTAGTGTATTTTTGCTATTGCGCTTTAAAGGGATGCTGATAACTGACGTGATACATCAATACATGCTGATAATTTCAAACTTTTTCGATGAGGCTTGAAATCTGCCTATGTGAGTAAAGGAATTGTGAGTCTGTGACTAGTGTATAACTCATCAACTAATTGCTTTAGAATTTAGATATTGGCTGACTTTACCATATAATTCAACAAATAAACTTTACCCTGTACCCATACACAAGAATGTAGGACTGCCCTAGAATTAGAGCCGGTAGCGATCCATCTCATCCATCCGCTACGTCTGAAAATTGCTTTGGAGATGGAGTAAAACCTTGTCGACCTAGGCTGCGCTCGCAGAAATAAGGACATCGATACTTAAGCAACTGCTATCTCCTATTTGGAGGGGGAACTTGTAGTCCGGGCAATTTAAGTTATTCTTGTTACTCTTGATTTTAAATCTACCACTTGGAGCATCTGAAATTTCAGTGAGACCAGCTAGCTCATATCTGTTTTTCTATGGGATTAACTTTTTGTTGCTGGATTGCACTGCCTCCTGCTCACTTGCATGTAGGGGTGGACAATGGATCGGGTTGGGTTAGGATTGACCCGTTTACAAAGTGGGACGGGTTTGGCCATGACCGGCCCATAATGATTTGGACTAGGTCAGGCCTTTTATATAAATAAATGGGTTGAGTTGGATCGGCTCATAAACGACTCACTTTTGGCCTATTTTAAAATGGAGCAAGCTTGCACACAAACACTGTTTATAATAATTATTGTTATGTATAAAGAGTTGATAATAAGCTTAACTAATTGCAACATATAAATTAGAGTGACAAGTAGGTTGAAAAAGTAACGTGTCACTAAATGGGCTGTTAATGGGCCCGGTCCGACTCATTAGTATGCTTTAATTGGTCGGCCCACTATTTATTCGGTCCGTTATTGACCTGACTCTTTATTGACCTTCTTTTAAGCGGGCCGGCCTGCCTGAGCCAATGAGTATATGACCCGTTGCCCACCCCTACTTGGATGAGTCTTGACTCCCAATCTCCCATCTATCTTGGTTTAGACTAGTTGTATTCGTGAATAGGATATATTTGAGACTTTTTTCTTCATATATGATCGCGTTAAGAGAAGAGTCAACATGGCATAAATATAATCTAAGGTCGGTCTTTTATCTTAGACTGGCTTAACAAAAGGAAGATGTATTTCTATATCTCTATTTTATTTGACTATGATAGAGGAAGACACATGTTCAAAGGTCGACAGTAGTAGAGATGAGGAAGGTTAGATGAATATGTGACTATATGAGAGTAAATCGAGCTAGGAATGAAGTAATTAGAGACATAGTTAAAATAGTTCCCATCGAGGATAAAATGAGAGGAACTAAACTCAGATGGTTTGATCATGTGAAGAGAAGGAGTGTAGATGTTCTAGTGAAGAGATGTGAGAGGACTAACATCTCTGAAGGTAGAAGAGGTAGGGGATGATAAAAGAAAAGCTTGAACGAGGTGATTAGAGAAAACTTGAAAGTTATATATGAGAGAAACTAGACTCAGATAGTTTGGTCATATGAAGAGAAAGAGTGTGGATGGTCCAATGAGGAGATGTGAGAGAATTAATATATTTGATGGTAGAAGAGGTAGGGGACGACCAAAGAAAAACTTGGACGAGGTGTTTGGAAAAGATCTGAAAATTATAAGGTTGACGGAGGACATGACTCAGCCTAAGAGACTATGGCGGGATGAGACTAAGGTTTCATATCACAGAGAAATGGTCTAGTAGATGTCATCCAGTTGCAGTAGGGTAGGTTTGGTTGTGGTGTTTGTATCGGGTAGTACATACATCTGGGAAGAGATATTGTTTGCCTGCTGTTGTTTGTTAAGGTATAATATTTTCCTCTATTATGTTGTACTTATGTTGACATACTATTAGTATTTCTTAGTTTATCCTCTACTGCTTATCCTTAGTTTTTTCTATAAATTTTTTTTCACAAAATCCTTTTTTTATAAAAAGTTTTCACAGATTCTTTTTTTGTGGGTCTCTTGGAATCAGCATTTCTACAGATATGGATGTCTATAGAGGTAAGTTGTTTATATCTGAATCTCCTGAGACCCGATAAAAGCGGGACCTATACTAGGAGGTGTTGTTGAGATAGAGGACTGCCTTGATTGCGTACCAATATTTTCACAATGTGTTGGATTGTTTGCTAATTTTACCATTCTCACTACTAAACAAATGGCAATTATTCATGAAAGAGTGTCATTCGGGTGCAATCTCTTCATAAAAGAGATTCCCCCCGGGATTTAAAATGCCTTCTATGAAGATTCTATTAGGGTAGAGGCCTCTCTCTCTTTTTTTTTTTTTTTTTTTTTTTTAGCGGAGGGTAGAGGCCTCTTGACTAAGGTTGATCTTTGCTTCATAATTTCTTAGGGGTTAATCGTCCACCCCCCCCCCAAATAGGCAAAAAAAAAAGAAATGACGTAAGTTTGATGTTTGCTACAGGGCGAAATCACCATACCCTTTTTTTTTTTGATGAGGGTAAGTAGAACAGAAGATAATGCACCTCTTCTCGTAAGAGCGTGTCCCATTGCATCGGAATATATAACAATGTCAATGTACTGTTTGGTTGAGTGTAAACAACCTTGTAATGCAAACAAGTTTGTAATTGTATTTTCATTCTTGTGTTTGGTTGTTAGAGAGTATCGCAAATAACAACAGCCTTGCAATTGTGATTATTACAAACTATGTAATCGTGATTACATTGCAAGGTTGATTGCATTGCATTACATTTAACCAAAAGGCACATAAGATCATAAGAAGATGAGTAATCCCACATTGTACTTCTGGTAAGCATCTGCCCCAATTTGGATAACCAATCAACTGCCACATTTGCTTTCCTATATACGTGGAGATGATTACTTGCTCCATTGTGGTCAAATGCCATACATCGCTAATAATTACTGTAACTTGCCATGGTATAGATATTAACCCCTTCAATGCCTATATCAACATATAGTTACTTCCTTTAATTATGACGTGCTTGAACCCTTCATCAACTGCTTCTTGAACTCCATCTTGCAGTCCTCTTGCTTTGGCTACTAAAATGTTAAGAGTTACTGTAGTGTGCTGCTCCGACCTTGATAAGTTTACCCATGTAGTATCTGATGATGAAGCATCCTGCCGCTGAGTTATGTGAGAAGTTCGTCAAAAGTTGATTTTCACGAATTCCTGTTTGGGGGTGTTCAATCACGCAAGAGCAGTTAAGGTGGAACACAAGTAGGGAACCCCTAGATGTAATTATCACCCGACTAGCAATTTTAGATTCGCCACTTTGCATATGCTTTCTTGGTCCTAATTAAGATTCTAGGAGGGTAAAAAATTGTGTTCCACTTTGCATATGCTTTCTTGGCCCTAATTAAGATTCTAGGAGGGCAAAAAATTTTGTTCCGAAAGACAGCAATTCCTTTCCATATGCTCCATAATAGGAAAGCTACTTTACTAATGTCATTAATGTTGTGGCTTTACCGACATTTAATAGAAGTTGTTCCGAACAATGAGGACCATGTGCAATACAAGGTAATTGTAACCATTTGTGTTGATTAGCAGGGTTCCTAGTTCTTCCAACAGTTGGGCATTCCCAGAATGAGTGATCATCAGTCCCAATATCATCCATACAGAGTGGACATACTGTGTTAATATGTATACCCCTTGAATAGGTTCCTTCTTACAGGAAGTGCATTATGAAGTTTTTGCCATGAATTTTTTTTAAAATTTTAGGCATTACATCGAGTTTCCATATCCACTTGAATGATCACTAAGGTTTATTTGATAGGACAGTATCATGAGCTGCCAGGGGACAGACTTTAGAGTGAAGTCCTTTGATCCTGTATACCAGCAACAGGAAAAAATCATTAATTTCAAAATGGGAAAAAGGTATCACCGACATCTTTTGTAAAATTCATTATCAATAGCCCCCCTGAATTTGGCAACATCCCAAGTTTTATCATGCCGGATGAATTTACTAACTCCGTCCTGGGGATTAGGTAACAAGGAACTATCTTCGTCGCGAAGCTCCACAGGGTTGGAAGTACCAACCCAATTATCCCCCCAGAAATTGATGTTTTCACCAATCAACCACTTTCCATCTAATTCCTCTCCTTAGTGCTACTCTACTTCTTAACACGCTCTTCCATACAGGAGAGTGCATTCCAAGAAATTGGAGTTTCTTAAATATATTTGTTTCACAATTTCCACCCAGAGGGTATCTTCCCCTTGTAATATTTTCTATGCCAACTTGTTCTGGAAGGCCAGATTAGTCGCTTCCATCTTTCGTAGCCGTAACTCACCAAATTGTTTTGGCTTACAGATCTTATCCTAGACTAGCATCGATAAATCCTTCTTTGTGTTTGGAGCTATCTAGTGCATTACTAGTATCTTTTGGGGGCTTGAAGCATTGCATTGTATGGGCTGGCATAGATTCAAGGTAAAATTGAATGAGAATAGCTCTTTCAGCCTTGAAAGACTATTCGCTTTCCAACTTTCCATCCTAGCAGTGGCTTTAGCAAGTACTTCTGAAATTATTGATGATTTAGGTTTCCCTTGAAATATTGGGCATCCTAGATACTTACCAAAGACTCTTGTTGAGGAATGTTAAAAACTGTTGCGGCAATTTGTTTCTGATTTGCGGTTGTATTATGGGAAAATACCATAGATGATTTATGAAAATTAATGAGTTGTCTAGAGAGTGAGTAGAACTCATCTATGATTTTTTTAAGTTTAGTGAATATTGTTAATTGTGTCTGACAAAATAGTAGGTTGTCATCTGTAAAAAAGTGTAATGGAATGGGTGGACCCCTGGGCCGATCCACACACACACACACTTGATTCAAGTTCATTAGCAATTTTACTCAAGCCCAAACTAAGAACGTTTATATAAGTCATGAATAAGTATGGGGGTAGAGGATCTCCTTGTCTTATACCTCCGGATGGATTAAACAATCCGTGTGGTTTATTGTTAATTAGCATAGAGTACGAGACTTACATACTGCACTCCTTAAGCCAGCTAATCCATCTATCATTACAGCCAAATTGGGTTAAAAATTCAAATAAGAAATCCCATTCTAGACTATCATATGCTTTTTTCATATCTAATTTAAGTGCTACCCATGCAGATTTTCCTTTGGCTAATTTAAACTTATGCATTATTTCATGAGTAATTAGAATATTGTCATAAATTTACTGTCCTAGATTAAAGGCACTTTGATATGGTGAAATAACTTTGTTAAATAATGGTCTCAACCTATTAACTAGAATTTTGAAATGATCTTATAAAACGTTGTGCGTACACTAATGGGTTGAAAATGAGGAGTTGTTTGCGGCTGAGTAGCCTTTGGAATTAGGCCCTGTTTGGTGAGCAAAAATGAAATGGAATGGAATCAAGTTATGATCCCTGAGGGATGAAGGGTGGAACTTGAATCCTAAACTCATGTGTTTGGAGAGAAAAAGAATGGAATCAAGTTCCAATCCTTATTGTTTGGCTATAGATTATAGAATGGAGTCAAATCTATTTTATTTTAAAAAATAATAATGATTAACAATGATTAATAATAACAATAATAATAATATTAATGATAATGATAATAATAAACATTATTATTACTATTAATAATAATTATTATTAATATTATTAATATTAACAATTAATTATTATTATTAACATTAAAAATAATTATTGTTAATATTATTATTAAGTAACATTAATAATTAATTATAATAATTATCAATATTAATAACAATTATTAATAATAATAACAAAAATAATTCTTATTAATACAAATAATAATAATCATAATAATTATTAATATTAATATTCAAATTATTAATTATTATTAATTATAAATATTATTAATAATAATAATTAATAATAATTAATATTATCATAAAAATTATTAATATTGATATTAACATTAATATTATTAATTATTATTAATTATAAATATTATTAATAATATTAATTAATTAAAATAATACTTAATAATAATATTAATAATTATTATTACTAAGATAATTAATAAGAATAATTATAATTATAATTATTAATTGATATTATTAATTATTATTAATTATAAATAATAATAAAGATAATAAAAATAATAATTATTAATCATAATTATAATTATTAGCAGTAATAATTAATAATTAGTAGTAATAATTAATAATAAAAATAATGATTATTATTAATAATTATAATTATTAATTAATATTAGTATTAATAATTAATAATTATAATCATAATTGTTGTTGTTATTAATCATAATAAATGATTAATATTATCAATAATAATTAGCAATTATAATTATAATTATTAATTAATATTAGTAATAATAATTAATTATTATTGTTATTAATAAATAATAATTACAATAACACTTATTATTAATGTTATTAATAATTATATCATTAATGTTAATAATAATAATAATAATAATAATAATAATAATGATGACGACGACGACGACGATGCTGTTGATTCCAGAGGGTTGGGGACTTGAACCCCCTTGGAAATGGGAGGATTCAAGTTCCTTAAGATTGGGGGGAACTTGATACCCCTAGATATCAAGTTCCATCCCCTCAAAGTGCTCACCAAATACAAAAGAGTGAAACTTGATACCTAAGAGTTCAAGTTCCATTCCATTTTATCTCACCAAACAGCCCATTAAGGTGATGAAGGTGTGATTAAATTCGCTTAAGAGTTTACCATGGACAAAAAAAATCTCCTAAATTTTTCATTAAATCATCTTTCATAATATCCCAGTATTCCTAAAAAAAATCGCACCAAAGCCATCCGATTCGAGGGCTTAGCTAGAGTCCATACCCCAAACTGCTTCCTTAATTTCTTAAAAGGAAGGGGCCTAAACTAGTCGATCATTATCCTGCTGTATGATGATCTTGGGAGTACCCAGAATAAGAATTTTCCTTGAGCCTTGAAGGGTTGTTTTAAATCTTTTAGAATAATCATTGACAAATTTTTGGCTAATATTTTGACGATCCTGGATCTATCATCCAATGTCATCCTTAAGCTTATTTATGTGCCGTTTCTTTCTTCGTTGACTAATTCTCTTTCGAAAATACTTTCTATTCCTATCACAATTGACCAGCCATTCTTTTCCAGCAAGTCGTCCCCAATACTTTTGATTGAATAACCACATTTTCTCCTTTTGTTTAATCCTTCGATTAAGCCACTTATTAAGCCTCAACCTAATCTGACCCATGGCCTGAGTGGCCAAATAAAACCAGATCTCGCATAAGTGCCCCCCCCAACTGCACCATCGCTGCTATCCTGTATGTGGCTGCGGTGAGGCTTCAGTGGCTTACCAAATTGACAGCGCCAACAGCCCTGCCACCTAGCAACAATTTATTAAAAAAAAATTGAAGGCCTACTGGAAAAGAGTTAGGAACTGAGGAATAGAACCGTGCCCATCAGAGCCGCCGTCGAGGGGTGGCGCTGTTAGGCATGCGGTGCCAACAAAGGGAGTCTTCATGACCTTCTTCCTCTTTGAACCCCGTGTAGCACCAATCTAAAGACAACAGGCACAAAAACCACCAAAATTGCTTCGTCTTGGAAGTGCGAGAGCCCATGCGCCGTAGCCTCTGTGGCGCATCGGCAGTGTGGGTCAATTCTCTGGACTTGGCTTCAGCCAATTTTCACATTGGTGGTACTGGATCTTGCCGTGCAAGCATGGATCGGATGTTGTGGGCCTCGCATCAGCGGTGGGGTTGGCAGTTTCATCCCTTGGGTGTTTCTAAGATGGCGGTGAAAACTCTCGGTAGCGATGGCTACCGAGAAGTGATAACATCATTGTTGACGCGTGGTGGCAGTAGCGAGGTTGATCGAGAAGAGCAGATCCACTTTCGGGTGAAGCAAGGAGAGGCAGAGAGAGAGAGAGAGAGAGAGGGTGTGAGAGGGTTTTGGGGGTAGAGAAAGAAAGGACTCAAGCTTAATGGATCCTCGGAGGCCGAGTAAAAGGCAGAGGGGGGTTTTAGGGCTATTTGGGTTTTATTCAAAAGTTTTTTTTTTGGATTAATGTACTATTTAAATCTGATTTATGTTTGGAACAATCATCAAGGTTATAATTTGAGGCATGCTAAGAATTTTATGGTTGAATTATGATTATATTTACAAGTTCATATGATATATAGCATATAATTAGTTCTGGAGTAGAACTAAAATTACGAATTAGTTTTGAATACATGCACTTGTTATAATAGCATTAATATGTTTAATATCGAATATTACATGCTAATTTGTTATATAAATTTGTTTTATATGAAACAACTCAAAGTTATAAAATTGCATGTTAACTAATTTATAAATAATCATTTGGTTTGAAGTGATATGAATTTGTTTCATATTACAAGTAATATTATATAATATTGTGTTTAAAATTTTTAAGTTTCATATTATGTTATATTGTACTTAATATTGTGTTTTACATTATATGAATTCGTTTCATATAATTTAAAATGCAAAATGTTATTTCAATAAGTTTCATGCCATTATTGGATATATATGATATGTGATTATTTCGTGAATCCGTTTCATGAAATTTAAGTTTGCAATATTATATGAATACTTTTATTAATGATTTATGAGTAATATTTGAATATGTTTCAAATGATTCATTATATTGCATGAATGTGTTTTATGCTAATTATGTAACTGAGCAACCCATTATGAATCCATTTAATAAATGTGTTAATAATTACATAAATTTGTTTTATATAATTATTTGCAAGTGTTATGTGAATAATTAAGATGAGTTATGTTTTATAAGTTATATCATATAATTATGTTTTATATAATATTTCTGTTTAAAAAAGTTATGAATGTATTGTGTAAATACATTTTATATAACATGAATATGTTAATTATAAGTTAGTGATACTATAAATTTGCTTTATATAGAAAATTACATGAGATGTTGAGAATTTGCCTAATTCTAGCTACTAGCATTTTTTCTTGCCTAAATTAATTTTATGAATTTATTTCATGTTTCCTCCTAATAATGTAATTCAGTGGCTTACCAAATTGACAGCGCCAACAGCCCTGCCACCTAGCAACAATTTATTAAAAAAAAATTGAAGGCCTACTGGAAAAGAGTTAGGAACTGAGGAATAGAACCGTGCCCATCAGAGCCGCCGTCGAGGGGTGGCGCTGTTAGGCATGCGGTGCCAACAAAGGGAGTCTTCATGACCTTCTTCCTCTTTGAACCCCGTGTAGCACCAATCTAAAGACAACCGGCACAAAAACCACCAAAATTGCTTCGTCTTGGACGTGCGAGAGCCCATGCACCGTAGCCTCTGTGGCGCATCGGCAGCGTGGGTCAATTCTCTGGACTTGGCTTCAGCCAATTTTCACATTGGTGGTACTGGATCTTGCCGTGCAAGCATGGATCGGATGTTGTGGGCCTCGCATCAGCGGTGGGGTTGGTAGTTTCATCCCTTGGGTGTTTCTAAGATGGCGGTGAAAACTCTCAGTAGCGATGACTACCGAGAAGTGATAACATCATTGTTGACGTGTGGTGGCAGTAGCGAGGCTGATCGAGAAGAGCAGATCCACTTTCGGGTGAAGCAAGGAGAGGCAGAGAGAGAGAGAGAGAGAGAGAGAGAGAGAGAGAGAGGGTGTGAGAGGGTTTTGGGGGTAGAGAAAGAAAGGACTCAAGCTTAATGGATCCTCGGAGGCCGAGTAAAAGGCAGAGGGGTGTTTTAGGGCTATTTGGGTTTTATTCAAAAGTTTTTTTTTTTGGATTAATGTACTATTTAAATCTGATTTATGTTTGGAACAATCATCAAGGTTATAATTTGAGGCATGCTAAGAATTTTATGGTTGAATTATGATTATATTTACAAGTTTATATGATATGTAGCATATAATTAGTTCTGAAGTAGAATTAAAATTTCGAATTAGTTTTGAATACATGCACTTGTTATAATAGCATTAATATGTTTAATATCGAATATTACATGCTAATTTGTTATATAAATTTGTTTTATATGAAACAACTCAAAGTTATAAAATTGCATGTTAACTAATTTATAAATAATCATTTGGTTTGAAGTGATATGAATTTGTTTCATATTACAAGTAATATTATATAATATTGTGTTTGAAATTTTTAAGTTTCATATTATGTTATATTGTACTTAATATTGTGTTTTACATTATATGAATTCGTTTCATGTAATTTAAAATGCAAAATGTTATTTCAATAAGTTTCATGCCATTATTGGATATATATGGTATGTGATTATTTCGTGAATCCGTTTCATGAAATTTAAGTTTGCAATATTATATGAATACTTTTATTAATGATTTATGAGTAATATTTGAATATGTTTCAAAATGTGTTTTATGCTAATTATGTAACTGAGCAACCCATTATGAATCCATTTAATAAATGTGTTAATAATTACATAATTGTGTTTTATATAATTATTTGCAAGTGTTATGTGAATAATTAAGATGAGTTATGTTTTATAAGTTATATCATATAATTATGTTTTATATAATATTTCTGTTTAAAAATGTTATGAATGTATTGTGTAAATACATTTTATATAACATGAATATGTTAATTATAAGTTAGTGATACTATAAATATGCTTTATATAGAAAATTACATGAGATGTTGAGAATTTGCCTAATTCTAGCTACTAGCATTTTTTCTTGTCTAAATTAATTTTATGAATTTATTTCATGTTTCCTACTAATAATGTAATTTAGCAGTATTTTATATTCGTTCCATAAAATTTAAATATATAAAATTATGAATGAGTTTTATAACTTGTGAGCAACATTTGAATAAGTTTCATGTTATGAATAATTATATAAATGTGTTTCAGATAATGTTCTTTAGACTTTAATGAATTTCTTATGTTATATGTTCAAATATGTTTCGCAATATAGATTCATTTTATTATATAAATACGTTTTATATAATAATCTGAATTTTATGGTTGGTATGTCATCAATAGAGTTATGGCATATTTGTATTTATATAAATTTGTTTTACAATATAACTGCATGTAAATTTGTTTTACACGATTAACCTGGATATCCTTGTGATATTCTCCAAAGTATTAATTAGTTTAACTATACTGCTCTCCATAAGCTTTGTTTTATAGAAAAATGTGATAATTAGTTTTTGATAATTTAATTATTTGAAAATATGCCTAATGTCCATCTTTTTAAAATATATACTTCTAGGTATGGTAATTAAAGTATGATTGGTAATTTGTTCACCATGAAGAGACAGATAGCAGTAACGATGATACATAGTGTTAGAAGATTTAGTTTTTTCTGAACGAGCATGAAGTGTTAGAACACGTGACTGCTTCTAGGTCTCTTAGAATTTTTTAGGTCTCTTAGAATGGCAAAGATGTAATTGCTAGTGAGCAATATCAAGAGAGAACCTAACGGTACACTAAAAATGGATCGAGAATAGATCGATCAATATGCTATACTATCTTGCATGGCATGAATAATGATCTTGTGGGGGAATTGAAAAGCTACCCCACTGTTGATTACTTGTGAGATTAGTGTAGCATTAGTTCAACCATATTTATTTTCCCTTGAAGTTCCGGACCTAGGGGTGCTACTGCTAAAAGGAAAATGGTTAAAGGAAATAGAGAGACGAATATAGCACGTGTGAAGTGCTATAACTGTGAAAACAAGGAACTCTATGGTTGGGAGTGTCATGAGACGATTAAAATACATTCTTTCACAGCTGTTCCTGAATAATTTGTGCACTTCCAAGCATTAGTTGCCAATTATAATCCCTAGTAGATTGTGGACATGGGAACAACTCGCACAAAGTTAAGGAACGAGCTGATTTTGTGAAATTTTATCGCCATCTGGTGGGCTCACAAATTGTCGTTTTCGGTAACGACGATGAAGAAAATGTCCTTGAATTAAGGACATATCATCTGAAACTCCGTGAAGGAACTATGTTTTCTCTTCACGATGCTTTCTATGCACGTGAGGTGTGATCTTCCCTTTTGTCTTTTGTTTTTGAGATTAGTTTTTTCTTTATTTTTCGTTTAGATGCCTTAGATATCATATGCAACGATAATTTGTTTGGCCATGTCACATTAAAAGGTGTTTTCGATGTTTTGGATAACATAGAACGTCTTCCATCTTTGTCTCATTTTCGACTTTGTTTTGACCCATGCCTCATTTGCCTCATTTTTCATGTTAAGTTCCTGATGTGTGAGTCAAGTTGAGTTAGTAAAACAACTATAAAGTCTTTTGTAAGGCTTCGAGGGCATCAGATCCCTTAGAGATTATTCATTCCAGACATCTACGGGCCCAGGAATGTGAAAGCACATCGTGGAGCCATATATTATTCGTGATATAAGCATGTGCACCTATTATCTCACCGCTATTAGGCACTTGATGTATTCTTATACTTTATATCGATAATAGGACTCACTTGGAATGAAATAATAGAACTTTTCAAACTAATCGAGATCGTGAATATCTTCTTTGTGAAATGAATTCCTGTAATGTCGATTTTCTTGAGATGAGTTCCCAAGTATTTGCTAAGATTTAAAAAGGATCTTAAATTGAGTGAGTTACAACATAGTGAGTTACAACATGACCTTTAACAATTCCCGGTGAGGGGAATGATTGAATTCTCACTAAGTCACCGAGGATGGAATAACTTCCTTATTTGATAGGAGTGGTGAAGATTTGTCTGTTACAGATAATGAGATTCCTTAACATGTGATTAGTCCGCACGTTCAGGATCCTACCTCTAATGGATAGTTGGAGTATTTCTCTCTATGCTTAGGGTCCCATACTTCTTAGAAAACGGGGGAGGGATTCCTAGTCTCATACCTCTTAGAGAAGGGGGGGATTTCTCACCTAGGCAGACAAATAATGAAGGTCCCAGGATCCAAAGGAGTGAGCATAGAAGAATTCCTCGATGATATTTCTAAGTTGAAGAGGAAATATTCATATGTACTTCCTTAGAAGATGAGGAACCTACCTCTTATCAAGAGGTGATTGAGTTACCAAATCACAAAGAGCGGATGGATGTCATGAGGGATGAGATGGACGCAATGGTAAGAAAAAGGTCCGCGAACTCGTTGATCCTCCGCCTCGACGCAAGTCTATCAAAAACAAATGAGTTTTCAATATAAAATGCATGACAGATGGTTTGATCGATAAGTTGAGGAGTGGCTACTCCTAGCCCTGCTTGCCTGTTTGGACTTTAAGATGTTCGAAATGGATATAAAGACTGCTTTCCTCAATGCTAATCTTAAGGAAGAGATTTACATGGACTAACCCATTGGTTTTGTATCAAAGGGATAAGAGAACAAGGCATGTCATCTTAAAAGGTCCATATATAATCTTAAGCAATCATCCAAATTTAGGCACTTTAGATTCCATTTAGCCATAACTTAATATGGCCTATCTATGGTTTCAGAAGACCATCGTATGTATGTCAAAAACATGGGGGATTATGTTTCTTACCTTGTATGTTAATAACATACTGCTGGCTAGAAACAACTTGGAGATGATGGAAGCTACTAAAAAGTGATTGTCCTATGTCTTTAAGATGAAGGACAGGGGTGAAACAAGGTACATTCTAGGAATGGAAATAATCTAAACCCGTCCCAAAAAGCATACATCAAAAAGGTCTTGGAACGACTTCAGGTGTATAATTCCAGATCCGGAAGTACTCCAGTTGAGAAGTGTCTAACCTTGAGTCTTGATCACTGGCCTAAAACAGATGATGAAATAGAGATAATAAACAATGTTCCTTACACTAGTATCGTAAGAAGCTTAATGTAGGCCATGTTATGCACGCAACCTGACATTTGCATTGTGGTTGATTTGGTATGTTGTTGTCAAAGTAGCCTAGGACTTGCTGATTGACAAGCTGTCAAGAGAATTAAGCAGTACCTTCAGGGTATTGCTAACTAAGTATTTTGCTATCAAGGAGGAGGCGTAAAGTTGAGAGGATCCTCAAATGTCGATCGGGGTGGTGATCCGGATGAGTTTAGGTCAACCTTAAGACATGCCTTCACCTCGGGTGGGAGAGTCATGTCATGGTGTAATAAGAAGCAGAACTGCACAATAATGTCAGCTATAAAGACAGATTGTGTATCTTGTTACCATAGAAACAAAAAGCATTGCCATTAGGTATATATACACTAACAAGGTGATTATGTTCCCTTAACTAAACCTATTCCTATTAATGTGTTCAGAGCTTATTTGTTGAGTCTAGGAATTCATAAGGTTTAGAGGTTGGATGTATCTTGATAGACATGTTCCTTTTGTAAATGAGTAGAGTGCTCATGATTTTTTTCTGTGTGTTAGGCATATTGAAATGTCACGTGCTTCTGATTACCCTAGTCATACAAGCCATTGACCTGATGCTTTAGTGGTGGATAGGGAGACTAAATCATATTGACACTAGGTGTGCAATACTGATTCCTCATACTAGAAGTATATGAATAAAATGAATATAGTCACCTTAGTGAGTTTAAGATGAGACTCGAGGTAGTCGAATATGAGACAAGATTTTATATTGAAGCCTTAAAAGCTGAATCTTGAGCATCAGGATTAACATTCAGTATGCTAATCTAGTAGCTCAGGTTAGATTTTTGGGAGAAAACATAGACTGACGATTCGCATGTCATATAAAGTGACATGCCCAGCAGAGTGAGAGCTATGTCATGACACACACTTCATATTGTATGTGCTTGTAATACGACCCATACATGGAATGACAATTGACTTCCCCATCTCTTGTCTTCGTGTGAACCTATGAACAATGACTCTTCGACTTAAAGCTATGATATGAAGTCGAAGCTTGATGGTTCTATGTTAACGTGTTTCTTAAGGGCCATGATATATACGGATCAGCAAGAGCACGTTAGGAAAGCAGTTAAGTTGAGGCAAAATTTCATAACTGTTTATAGCAAAATCTATCCATCATCACCATATTAGCTCGAGCAGTTATATTGCGTATATAATCATATGATATATCATATGGCATAAAGGGACTATGTATGCCACTGGTGATTTTGAGGATGACTCTGGGTATCATATTTCGTGAAAGTGTTATGTTAGTTAAATGGTGATTTGATAAGTGCTTAATGTGTACATCATTTTAGGGCTATTTTGCTTCATTTTTAGGAGAATTATGTGCTCAATGTTATAATTTATACTCCTATTCTCGATTTATGCTTGGCTATAGTTGTTTGATGTATTTTGCAGGATTTTAAGCCTTTTTACCAAGTATTTGACCCTTAATAGATGTATTTTGACCTCCCCTATGGACACCTATGTGCGGTTACTCCCGTGGAGCACGAATAGAGCAGAAAACTCGTTCCAACCCAGACCACGGTCGGACCATGGTAAAAGGTGAAACCATTGCCTCTTCGTTTTCATTCGGTTGTGTGGCTGAAATCATCCTAGTTTTTCTGTAAAAGGCCTCGTTCAGGTAGCAGTAGAAGAAGGGAGATGCATAGCAAGCAAGTTTAGCATTAGTTTATCTTACTCAAATTTTAGTTAGATTCTTAGTTTAGTTAATGTATTAGTGAGAAATCTTGAGTGTGAGTGATTGACCTTGAGGCGGTTTGAAGCCCTTGGTTGAAGGCTATTCTCAGTCAAGCCCTTCCGCTCTAATTTCGCAAAACGTTGGTTAGTTGATTAACTCTTAATAATGTGTGAGTAGTTTAATTTTTTAACTATGGATTTAGTAGTATATGAAAGTGTTGCTAGATTATGTTTTAATCTAAAGGATTCTACTTATCTTCATTATTGGTTTGATTTCATTCTGTCAAGTGTTATTCATATTGTTAGTTGATTTTTGGCCAAAATTTACTTGCACAATTGAAACAATCGGGTGAAAAATTAAAAGGTGACATTTGGTTGTTGGATTGCTTGATTAGACCTGACATAATGTCGTCTCGAAAGAAAAATTTATATGTTAGGAGGACTAGAAAGTAATCGAAGATAATTAACTTGGATTAAGATAAATTAGTTAAAAAGAACGACTTTTGTTTAGTTTAGGTAAATTTGGTTAAGTTCGAAAGAATAGACTAAATTTTTTTGGATAGATTGCAATTCCCCGAGATTAACCAATTAGAGGAAAAAAAGCACATGTTAGTCGCTTTGATCCAATCACTTATCATATCTACATGAATTCCTAGACATATTTTTCCTTAATTGATTTAAAAATTAGCGAATTAGAAGTTGTTAAGTCGAACCCTTTGAATTAGAATTTCACTTAGCACATTCCAATAGACAGGACTCGATATACTACATTAGTCCCTCAGGAACGATATCTTTTATCTATACTACGAACTACCTGTGTGCTTGCGGCCATGTCAAGTTTTTTGACGCTATTGTCAGGGACTAAATTGTTAATTGTTGAGTTAGTCTTGCGACGGTGACTAAGTATTTTATTGTCTTTTATTGTTATTTTCTTTTCTTCTTTAATTGCACTGGTAGTGTTGGTGATAGTGCTTGCAGAAATTTTTTCTATTTATACGAAGTCCAATCTTGTACGAACCCGATCCTAAGATTAAAAGGACTTTCTGCTTAAGGAGGAAAAAGCAAAGGATTGAAGAACAAAGACGCGAGGCTAGAAGGAGTCCAACAAGCATGGCGGGTGGAGGAGGTGACCAAAGGAGAACGCTTTGAGATTTCGTTACTCCTGGAGTCCAAGGGATCGCCTCAAGTATCGCTCGCTCTACTGTTGATGCCAATAATTTCGGGCTCAAACCGACACTCATTTCGATGTTGTAGCAATCCCAGTTTGGAGGAACGCCTTTGAAAGACCCGAATCTACGCGCCTCGATCTTTTTAGAGGTGTGCGATATATTAAAGCTTAATGCAGTCTCCACTGACGCGATTCGCCTGCACCTATTTCCTTTCTCCTTGAGGGATAAAGCAAGGGCTTGGTTACATTCCTTGCCATCTGGATGCATTACCACTTGGGATGAGTTGACAAGAGCTTTCCTCGCCAAGTTTTTCCTTCTAAGCAAAACAGCAAGCTTGACAAATCAGATCGCTAATTTCACGCAAAAAGATGAAGAGACACTCTACAAGCCTGGGAAGGGTTTAAAGATTTGCTACGCCTATGCCCCCATCATGGTCTTCAACCTTGGATGATTGTCCAAGCCTTTTATAATGGTGTGACCCAGTCTATGAGGTCCACTATTGATGCGGCGGTAGGAGGAACTTTGATGAGCAAAACAGAGGATAAAACCTATAATCTGATTGAGGAAATGACACTCAATAATTTTCAATGGTCCACCGAACGAGGCTAATCCAAACAGGTTGGAGCTAAGCTTGAAATTGATGCATTTACTTTACTTTCTGCTAAAGTAGATGCTATGACTCAAAGACTGGACCAAATGAATGCTAATGCTGTGAATTCTAGTGTCCCTTCCCCTTGTGAAATTTGTGGTTCTATTGAGCGTGTAACTTTGAATTGTCAAGTTAGAAGCCCTTTTTCCCAAGACACCCTATTGATGTTGACTATGTTTAAAACATTAACCTGAGACTGGCCAATGACCCTTATTCTAGTACTTAAAATATGAGTTGGAAGAATTATCTAAATTTCTCCTATAGGTCTAATCCAAATCCATCAAATGTGCCCCTTATGAATACTAGACCACCCCCTGGTTTTCAAATACCCCCGTTCGCTTCTCAAATGCCTCAAAAGTCCAATTTAGAAACAATGATGGAAAGTATGCTTACAGGATGAGTATATTAAGCAATTAGATTCAAAGGTTGATGTGCTTATAACTCACAATAGGATGTTGGAAGCCCAAATTGCCCAAAAAACTAGTTTTTCATGTACGCCCCAGACAGGCTTCCTAGCAAGTCCGAACCTAACCCTCGTGAGCATTGCAACTGTGTCACTTTAAAGGAAGAAATAGAGGACTTAACTGACCCTGAGGATGTACAAATGGAAGAGGGTAGGGAAATAATCGTGGCTGGAAGTAAAGAAAGGAACAATGGTGGCAAGACTATCACATTTGAAGAGAATGACACTGTAGAATTTCCTGCAATTTTCCCCTAAGCTCCCTGACCCAGGTAGTTTTTCTATTCCCTGCATTGTAGAAAAAGTGGAATTTGAGAGAGCTTTGTGTGATCTAGGTGCAAGCATTAGTATCATGCCATATTCTTTGTTTCACAAGCTTCACTTGGGACCATTACTACACCTTTTTCACTACAGTTAGCTGACGGTTCTGAGACGCAACCCATAGGCAGATTAGATGATGTGCCAGTCAACATAGGAGACATTTGGGTATTGGAGGACTTTATTATAGTAGATATGCCTGACACCGACGATGCTCAAATTATCCTAGGGCGGCCCATTTTGGCTACAGCTGGTTGCCATATTGATGTAAGAAAGGGACAGATTACATTTGAGGTAGAAGTGTGTTATGCAATGTTTTGTCATATGAGGGGAGATGTAGTTTCCCCTAGTTCTTCTTTATTGGATGCATTACGCCTTTCCCCTGAGATTGATATGGAGAATGTCTTGGATGGATTGTGACAATCCTCCTAATTTTGACTGGATTTCTTATGAGGACCCCTACCAACAATATGTTAAGGAGGAGTTTGCTGCTCTTATGCCACCTAACATGTCCGAGGTTGAGGTCTCGGTGCCTAACGAGTCTTCTATGAGCAACTATTACAGGTTCGCACAAGCTGTTCTCTCTATGCCCTATGTGGAAGGATTTAATGTAGATTTTGATTTGGGGGTTGAATAAGTTGATAGTAACCTACCTGATAGGGCACGAGTGCGCTTTGTTTTGTACGCGGATAATGCACTTTGGAACCGTGTCATGAAAATGAATGACCTTCAACCTGAACTTTTGCGGTGGTAGCTTCGACTGAAGAAGTTTGACTTTGTGATCCGAGATAAAGTCAATGTCCACACACTATCTGATCCGGACCAAGCATAGAAGAAAGGTCAAGCTCTTGACCTTAAAAGAACGCTACTTGGGAGGCAACCCAAGTTCTTTTTCCTTTTTCTTTCCTTAGCTTTTATTTTTACTATTTTTGTAGTATGTTGAAAAAAAAGGAGAAAAAAGGAGAGAAAACAACAAAAAAAAACGATTAAAATGTTAGCCACCATGGCCATATCCCCAGAATCACGGCCGCGGAGTGCTACCTAGAAAAATCGAAAAAATAAAGGATCAGCAGACACCATGGTCAAACTATGGTGAGTCCTACGGTCCGTGGTGTACTGCTACAATCTGTGGTCTAGGTTTTTGACCGTGGTGCCTACTCAACTTCCTCACATTTTATCTTCAACCTCACGATACTCCCTCTCTATCTCTATTTTCTCTCTCTAAATCCTTCATTACTAATTGCTTCAATCTTCCTTCATTTCTTCTCAATTTTCACTCGTTCTCACCCAAAATCATTCTCTTTCACTCAATTTTTTCTTTGTCCCCATAAATTTCATCTCTTTCTTCTTCTTTTTCTTCAAATTCATCCCACTTCACTCATCTACCATACCCATCTTTTTCTCTCTCTTGTTCTTCTTCTTTTCCCTTAGTTTCTTCATTTTCTTCTTTAAATTTTCTATTTAGTTTTTAGTTTTGATTTTTATTTTGGGCTTTTACAACAATGGCACCAACCAAGAGGCAAAGGAGTACCAACAAGGTTGGATCTTCAAGTCAAGCACCACCTCTACCTCAAAGGATGTCCCGAATTGCGCGTGCTAGAGGTAACATTCCTCGTCCTCTTAGTTTGACACATCCTGATCATATTACTAGATACAATTGCTTGAATGAATGTATAGTTGTAGCAACTAGATATTATGATGAGGAACTGTTAGCTTGGCTGGGAATGTTGGATTATATTAGATGGTTGTTTGCAAGAGGTGTGCGGGATACTTTTTGGAAATTAAAGAGCATACATATTGAGGCTTAACCCTAGTATTCTTAAGTATACTCTATGTCGAGGTCACTAGAGGGCCTTAATGTTAAGCCAGATATATATCGTTTTATTTACAAGGTCAATTTTATAAGATGAACTTAGGTACCTTCAACAGTATTTTTGGTTTTCCACCTAACATGGATTTATCGAACTGCCAAGTCCCCCGCGAATTCAACCCGAAACCATTTTGGGGTGAACTTTCGAGGAATGTTAGGTACAGTACTAGTTCTTAAAAATTACACATATTAGAAACCCTTGCATTAGAGTAGCTCAACGTATTTTAGCTTGTTCCTTTTTTGCTGGGGACAATAGTCTGAATGTCCCGAGACTATCTGAGTTGCACTTTTTGTCATGTATGGTTGGTGGAGTTTAGCTTAACCCAGGTCCCTTTTTAGCCAGGCATTGCATAGTGCTACTGTTAGTACTAAAGGTAGGATAGTCATAGGTGGGATTGTGGCTACTGTTGCTAAATTTTTAGGTATTGAGCCCAACCCTGAAGATTGAATCTCTGGGTTTAAGTAGCTTGATCAAGCTGCTTTTGAAATAATAAACTTTTACAAAATTGAGGCTGGGTGTTTATGTTGGAATTACCCTGGGAATCGGCTTTTACCGCTTCCCAATGTTGACCGAACCACCCTACTTCACGGAGGTAACCTGCATTGGGTACTTGGTGATAAAAAGGTTGTTCGGCGCATACCGCATCATCCAGCCCCTCATTCCAGTCAAGCAGGACCTAGTTCATCCTCTCAACCTCCCCCTCCTAACTATACTGACATCCAAGACACCCTTAGATCTATTCCAGAGGAGCAAGTTTTCGTTCGAGCATTTGTTGCTTCTGAGAATGCTACTCTTCAGGACTTTATCCAAGAGCACCACGATAAGATTCGTGGGATGCTTGCTGTCCAGGTACAATATTTTCAGGACTATAGGGCATGTCTATAGACCTAGCGAGATTGGCATATCTCTTATGACCAACCACCCCATCCTCTACCACCACCTCCTTTATGATTGCCTTCCCTTTTTCTATTCTGTGCCCACATTGAGGGCAATGTGTGATTCAGGCATGGCGGAGTTAGTTAGTCATTATATTTAGCGCTTGATGCCTTTTTTTTTTGGTTTGGTGTGTTTGTGCTTTGTACATGAAGTTAGTGGTAGTTTTTGGAGTTTTTGATTTAGGTTTTAGTTTTGTTTAGTAGTGCATTTAGTTTTCTTTTTGTTCTAGGGTACGTTATATTTTTTTTTTTTAGTTCCTTTGCATTTTAGTTTTTATTGTTATTAGATGCATGTAAAAAAAAGAAAAAATAAAAAAATAAAAAAAAGAAAGATAAACAAAAAAAACTTCGATGATGATCTTTCTAGATTTGGTAGACTTCTTTGGTTTAGTTTGATCTTTTGGTTTGCTCAAATTATGCATTAAATGTTTGTGAATGAGTTTTTCCAAATGATCTCCATGCTTTGACCACATGTTGGATGTGAATTAATTTACCCCATGAATCTTTGCATGATTTTTGGTGTATGTTTACTAGTGAGCTAGTTTTGACCTTGGTAGATGTCCCGTGAGATTTTCAGCTTTTAGAGGCTATTTATCAATTTAATCTCATATTTTCTTTCATATGTGACTCTTCCTTGACGTCATTTCTCTAGAACTTGCTTTGATTCTCATTCAAGATCACATTTTGCATATGTATTTAGAAAATATGATTGAGGAAAATTTTTTTTCTTTGATTTGTTGAACCCCACAGACAAATAGCCACCTATATTGTGTATTGTATTCCTTGCTAGCCAATTTGAGTTTATATCCGATTTTCTTGATTTGAACCTCCTATTATAGCCCATGTCCAAATACTTGTCTTACCTTTAAGCCAAGACTAGAGGAGCATTCCATTCTTTTGCATCATAGGACACTAGTAACGTGGATTGTTATCTTTTGGTGAATTTTGGCTGTTTGGAGAAGGGATGTGTAATTTTGATTGATAAAAAGAAAATCCCTTGTACAAAGTTTGGAGAAGAGTTGGAATTTAAAGTTCGTTATGGATCTCCTCTTGGCTATCCTGTTTGGGGGGGGGAAGAAAGGATCATGAAAAGAAGGAAAAAAAAGGAAAGAAAAAAGAGAAAAAAGAGGGGAAAAAAACGAAAGAAAGTGTTAGCCTTGTTGGGATTGTAAGTTATTTGTAATTTTTGACTCTTTTTTCTCTCTTCAATAGGGGATGTATTTTGTTCATAAAATGTAATGGTCTAAGAAAGATGTCGTATGATGCATTGGAATTGTTTAGCTCTTAATCTTTGGCTTCTAGCTTCTCATTTTCAAAACATTTGTTTCCCTCTTACCCTTGCCCATGGTCCCATTACAACCCTATGAAAGTCCTCATGATTGTCTAGTGTGTTTGCATATTAGTGATGGTGAATTTAAGAGTTTTGTCAAGCTTATGACAGAATTGAGTCTAAGGAATGAGAATTGAGAGAATCTTCATTATTATTAAACACATGAAGTGATGAGAGCCACATAACTAAAGTGAGGTTCTACTGACCTTGCTAGTCCTAATTATTTCTTACGCTAGAATGACTGTATTTGACGATTTGGGGAGATTGATTCAAGTTTGACATTATGGTCTATCAAACGGGTTTCGCAAATTTCATTCCCTAATCTGTTTGTTAATGATTTTTTATCCTTTTAGGCTACCTTTGAATCAGCTTTTGCCATTTGAAGTTACCTATGTCTATCCTGAGGAGGTTATGTATAGTTAATTTTTAGCATTGCTTGAGAACAAGCAACAGTTTAAGCATGGGAGAGTTTGATAAGTGCTTAATATATACATCATTTTAGGGCTATTTTGCTTCATTTTTAGGATAATTATGTGCTTAATGTTATTATTTATACTCCTATTCTCGATTTATACTTGGGTATAGTTATTTGATGTGTTTTGTAGGATTTTAAGCATTTTTGCCTAGCATTGACCCTTAATAGATGTATTTTGACGTCCCCCATAGACACCTATGTGCTGCTATGCCCGTGGAGCAAGAATAGAGCAAAAAACCGATTCTATCCCAGACTATGATCGAACCGTGGTGAGAGGTGAAGCCGTTGCCTCTTCATTTTCCTTCGGCTGTGTGGCTAAAATCATCCTAATTTTCCTATAAAAGGCGTCGTTTAGGTAGCAGCAGAAGAAGGGAGATGCATAGCAAGCAAGTTTAGCATTAGTTTATCTTTCTCAAATTTTTGTTCTTTTAGTTAGATTCTTAGTTTGATTATTGTATTAGTGAGAAATCTTGAGTGTGAGTAATTGATCTTGAGACAGTTTGAAGCCCTTGGTTGAGGGCTATTCTCAGTCAAGCTCTTCCACTCTAATTTCACAAAATGTTGGTTAGTTGATTAACACTTAATCATGTGTGAGTAGTTTAATTTTTTGTCTAGGGATTTAGTAGTTTATGAAAGTGTTGTTGGATCATATCTTAATTTAAAGGATTGTGCTTATTGTCATGATTGGTTTGATTTCGTTTTGTCAAGTGTTATTTACATTATTAGTGGATTTTTGGCCAAAATTTGCTTGTACAAATGAAACAATTAGGTGAAAAACTGAAAGGAGACATTTGGTTATTGAATTGCTTGATTAGACATGGCATAACGTCATCTTGAAAGAGAGATTTGCATGTTAGGAGGACTAGGAAGTAATCGAAGATAATTAACTTGGATTAAGACAAATTAATTCGAAAGAACGACTTTTGCCTAGTTTAAGCAAATTTGGTTGAGTTTGAAAGGATAGACTAAATTTATTTGGCTAGATTGCAATTCCTCGAGATCAACCAATTAGAGAAAGAAAGCACATGTTAGTCATTTTGATCCAATCACTTATCATATCTACATGAATTCCTAGACATAGTTTTCCTTGGTTGATTTAAAAATTAGCGAATTCGAAGTTTTTAAATCGAACCCTTTGAATTAGAATTTTATTTAGCACATTCCGATAGACAAGACTCAATAGATTGCATTGGTCCCTGAGGAACGATATCTTTTATCTATACTATAAACTACCCTTACGCTTGCGTAGTGGTCATGACTTAATATAACACTACTGATTACTTTCTGGTTGCACGCCCCACTTTCAATATGAGGCGTGAAGAGATTGGTTCGGAGAGAAGAGTATTACTTCTGGTTTATATAATCGATGGGGACCTGTTGACCGTGTGTAACGGTCACATTATTATGCCATTAATTGAGCAGTTATATATAGTTAATTATCTATTAATCATGTCCATTAAATCTCTATTGACAGTTTCAGTTGTGTGCTGTTATTTAAGGGGTTTAGAACCTAATTTTGAAGGTGTGACAGAAACCAAAAACAACATCCCATAATCTCTCTTTTCCCTCTTTCATGCTAATCTCACCATCATTCGGTTTGGGTTGGGGCGTGATAACTACGATGACTCTAGTAGCCACAATCAATCCTAATTCAAGAATTTGTGGGCAATCACCGAGGAACGAGATGCTGTGCTTTCGCGCTAAGGTACATCCATAACTTTCCTACGGATACAATCAGAACAACTGAGTGAGATAGAGGATGGTTGGTACCTTTGTAACATCAATTATTTGGGGAAAAAAGGAGAAGTGGGGGTGCTAAGTGCATCAATAATAAGGAATTATGAGCTTTGACAGGCTGGCTATGATACTGATATTCTTTGCTTTTGCAATTCAATTGCGAGTATTTTGCTAAGAACCACTAGTTGCAACTAGGAACTTAGCAGTTCTTATTACACCAACAATTTATAGCCAACAATTTATAGCGTGGGTCTGCTCAAGTTGGGCAACTCGTAATATAATAGAGCAATTGCGGGTCTCAAAGCTTCTCCAAATCAAATTTGTTTACAGAGTAGCATACATCCACTAAATTCCACTTTCTTGTACCAAAATATTGTACACAATAGAGAGGCAATACATGTATTTCTAACATTCTAGTGAGAATAGACTTCTACCCTTTCTCGATTTTACATGAAGCAACCATTAAAGGGCATCATTTGCCATCCAAAAATTAAATTAGGTTGAAACATACACTCTCAAATATCATAAATTGAGATAGAGATGATTCCCTCTCAACCACTCTTCTAACCTGGTTTCTCTTTCTGCCTTGAACTCGTCATAATTCTTCAAAGCAGATAATTTCAGTTGTGGGCTTTTATCTTTCACATCCCAAATCTAACTCAGGCTATCAAACATGATACATCATGAATGGAGAATGTAAATTAATTTCTTGCTTATCCTACCAAAACCCAATGAAAGCCCCTGGTAAAACCCTATAATCACTGCATTAGAGAGATAAAGAGAGGGGAGAGAGAGAACTACAGGATGAGAGATAAATTACGTCGCCGTAGAAGAATATCTCTAGAGTAAACCGTCGCTGGAGGATGGCTTGGCAGCTGGAGGAGGTAAGGAGAGCGAACTGTGGGAGCAGTAAGAGTCAGGGGGTTAATCGAGCTGGGCTTGTAAAATTTTCTACCGTTTTTCCTCCAATTTTTACAATGAAAACAACTTATACTTTCTTAACATTCTTTCAATTTTCCTGGCTTATTTTTTTTTTCCTTTCATTTTTCCTTACTCCAAATATGGAAAAGTTTTTAATTTTCTATATTTTTTTCTATGCCACTTTCTTGGGGTCCAAATAGACCCTAAGTGTACACACAAAAATAATAAGAATTAAGTAAACCTATTTTTTCAACTTGGATTGTATGGATTAAAGCAAAATGCCTTCATAAACTTTCTCTACTCTATTTCTATGAAGTAGTAGGTGGTCTACGGTTTTTAAATCTAAAATCAATCAGAATTAGTCTCTCTATAATTTTACAATTCAGAGGTAAGACCGCTACATCATACCTTCTCCCTCCCACCTTGTCTAGTAATGGGGTTTTTGGGATATTAGAGTTGGATTTTTCGACTTATAAGATGCATTTCACAGCAAACCTTAAAATAGAACATGGATGACTTCCCTGAATATCTGTCTCTAACAAATGCATGATGCTTTGATTAGAAAGCAAAATCAGTAAAATAGAGAAGGAAACCATCACCATAAAAGCATAGTCATAACTACCAATATCGGAGAGGCTTTTACTGTTCACAATAATGATACTACATAAGACAACCTATAACATAAAGCTTAACTGTATTCATGCCTCCAGTGATTATTGTAAAGCTGAGCAATTGACAAACTTTGATTAAGACACACAAATGTAAGGATGAGAGGTCTACCTTTGGCATATAAGCGGAAAAATAAAAAAGACGCCAAGACAAACATAATTAATATTTAAAACAGTCAAGCACTTCCAAAAACTTTAGGAAAGTCCAACATGTTCCAAATGAATTTGGTGGTGTTACAAGCTCACCAGTTGAAATAAAGCAATGTTCAACACTGCAACGACAATGTATGACAAAGGCCGCACTTTCCTCGCTAAACATTCCTTGACAAGAGCCAGGAAGAGAGTGATTATTTGGGTGAGTACATACTGTAGTGGTGAACTAGTGCTAGCAAGGAGCTAGATGGAAGGAGCTTGAAGAATAATCATCAACCTTTGTAAAAAGTAATATGCCACCCAAACATACTGATACTGCCAAAGCACCGCAAATTAGATTGCCCCATGCCTCTTCTATAAATTTAAAGAAATCACATAAGGAAAATAGTATTGACAACTACACTTCCTAAAATTCAAGCACAAATAGAAGAACGACAAAGTCATAATTAGATTAAGATCACCACGAATGGCGCAGGTCCATTTACTCATGACATTGCAATAACAACCATGATTATTAGACAACTTATCGAATGAAGATAAACATGCCATCTAGTGGCAATCAATGGAGTAGCATTGGGGCAGGTATGCAAGTATATCCCTCCACTTGCCTTCTGTGCTATTGCCAACATAAACAGACCCATAAACATATGATGAATCATGCACCCTAGCCTGTATGACGAAAGATTGAAATCATTAAACACATATTCATTCATAGGTAGAAAAAGAGTAGTTTTCAAGCGTAATTCACTAGCGGCCTCAGTACGCACTTGGGCTATAGAGGTTACCCTACCACCGTCGATCGACTAATGGAAAAAACAAAATGGGGCTTACCTTTGATTTCCATACAATGATAGGCAGAAACCAAATTCTTCGATTATCAATCATAGGGAACCTCCCTATCTCAAATGATGAAGTTAACAAATAACTCCTCCAATATGAGATTTCGTATCCCTTGACCACAAGGTCAACGACCATAACATAACCAAACCCTATGATGTCAAAAGGCTTCCGGATGATATTGATTACATAACTTATACAATCCAGCCAGAGCATGCCTAGCAGTCTAGCATTAGACATGACAAAACATAAGTTCCAAGGGAGATATGTCTTGTATGAAGAGTGTTACAATAGGTAAAAGAGATGCACACAGTGTTAGAGTCAGGGGATAAATCATATCCTAGGATGTTGAACTATGCTATACAGTACAACTAATAATTTGCACTGTAATTTTTTAATACATCTTCTTCCGTAATTTTTTATAACGTAACATAACCATGATGTTGCAATAAACCTACAAGAGATCCCAAATTTTCCAAATTTCATCTTCAAGCTCCCAAGTTCGATTTTATTTGCAAGTTTATCAAAATCAACTCTCATTTGACTTTTTCCAAAATGGTATTAACATAATTGTTAGGCATAAATTTGACTAGAATTGCTAAATTAGATACAATATTTTGCAAAGAATAATTATGAATTAACATAATTGCTAAACACAAATTTGACTGTAATCGCTAAAATAGATACAATAGTTTGTAAGAATAATTATAAATTAAAAAAGAAATACTTTTGCCTTGATTTTGCCTCTGGAGATAAAGTTTTTTATACTATTCTCTTTCTAAGTTAATATCAACACAATAGTCAAAACATTATTTATCTTAATTCAAAAAAAGTCACACAATTATCATTATCAAGGCTCGAACATACGACCAACCCAACCTAAGCAAAGTCCAAGCACCTCATGCCAAGCAAGCACCGCAGACTTATTGTCATTTAACCAAACTAGAAATATATAGCACCTCATGCCAAGCAAGCACCGCACACAACTGTTGTGATCAAGAGTTGAACATAGGACATTTCCACCAACTAAGGAAGCCTCACACCAATTGGCCAACACGCACTTCCTATTGTGCATGCTAAGTAAATAACATATATAGATGCTTTCTTTTTCCCAGAAATTCCAACATTTTAAATTTTTCCCCAAAAAATTGGGGTGTTAATTGATACCACTTACACCCACATAGCTCTACCCCTTAGATGCACATAGCAGCCACAAAAGTTATTACACAACAAATTGGACCAAGACTTATTCAAACCTAGTGTTAATCTCCTAAGTATGCATAAGGACCACAAAAGATCAAACTTCAGAGGTTGCTTGGCCAAACTTTTACAAAAACATTTCTACTTATTAAAAGCATTTTTTCTAAAAACTGTTTTTATATAAAGTCATAAGTGTTTGGCCAAGCTTATAACACAAGTATTTTTTAGAAATTTAAACTGTTTGATCTTGCTTTTGTGAAAACAGTTTGCATTTCATTACGCATGACCTCCTCTTCCTATTCATTTTTTCCCTCTGTGGCTTCCCTACGAAAGCAATTAGCAAAGATTATTATTGACAAATCCTTTGACTTCTGGCTGGCTGACGCTATTATAGCACATCTAAATTCTAATTTCATACTTCAATTTACAGAAAACTATGATCTTCTGAGCGCCCCCCAGGAAAAAAAGAGAGATATACATTGAACGAAAGAAATAAAGAAGAAAGGAGAGAGAAGCCAACAAGTAGATTATAATTCACTAGAAAAACCATATAAAAGTTTGTCACTCTATAATTATTACTCTTTGAATTCTTTTCGTATTTACTTGCTTAGTTGCTTGTTGCATATGAAGCATAGATTGCACTGAATTCTATATCAATTTTTTCACTTCACTTTTTTTTTTTGGGGGGGGGGGGAGGAGTGCTACAAGTAGTTTATATCAAATTTGGGTAAAAGAAATTTATATCACTAGCATCTTATTTTCTATAATTAGATTCATGCTAGAATAGTGTTGCTATGAGGCATAAACTGAATTTGCAATGAGTAATTTCAATTGAGAAGGGTTGGAAGCCTTCAAGGAGAGAGAAGCTCAAATAGAGATTGGGGACAGAGAGGAGAGGAGAGAGAAATTCTAAGAAAAAATTCGACGGTGATTATGTAGTAGGTAGGAAGGAATTAGTTGTGTTCATAGGGCCTAATGGTCAAAGACATAAAATAAACACTTAATGTACCACGCCCATAAGTGAGGAACAGAAACAAAGCAATAATTTGGTGCTTTTGCTTATGGGAGCTCTTCTGCCTAAAATCACTTTTCAAAAGCTGTGTTTCACTTTTGGAAAAATGGGTGCTTGGCCCAATTTCTATTTTAGAATGCTAAAAGCAGTTTCAAAATCAAGGCCAAACGCCGACTTAGTGATTCAGCTTGGAGACACACTCTCCCCTTCTTCAATTCTACACCTCTTAGGGTCTATTCTTTTGCGCAACAAGATGCAACTATAAGCTGTAAGGAAATATAAGGAGAGGGAAGAAAAAAAGCTATAAGAAGACGTAAGATGCCGTAAAAAACTGTAATGATAGATGAAAAGAGTTGCTGAATTATTAAAAAGTTGTATAATATAAATTTTAGATATGTATGTATAATTGTTCTTCTTTAATGTATGAACTAAGAAAAAAATTATTTCATGAAAACAAATTACGTGTATCACTAATATTTATGAAGTAAACTTTATAATATCACTAAATAAATCATATTTTAGCATTACAGGAAAAAAATTATTTTTCTACAATTATTATTTTGGATAATACAAAATAATATTGGAATAACATAATTAATGAAAACGAACCTTTAAACAAGTCAATTAAATATCAATAAGATAAATTCAAGGTGGCAAATATGTAGAACCAAATATGTTCTGCACTTGATATGATTTTTTGGTATTAATATTAGTTTCACCTTCCTATAATCAAATTAAAAAAAATAATTTTTCTCAACAAAATTGAATAGAACTCTAAAAATGAAATCTTATTTGAATTAAACATTTTGGAATTAAATTCAATCTAATGTTTAATGGTACGATAATAGCAACCAAGTTTTCATAGAAAAACTTATTACTGAAATAGTTGAAATGCTTTTGTCATATATTGTTTGACTATTTTTATGCATGATTCACGTCGAAACTCAAACATGAATGTGATTTTTCTATTACAATTTTGAAACATACTAACTTATTTTCTCTACAGTGACATATATGCTTTATGTCGAAACTCAAATATTAATTCACATTGTTAAATTCTATTTTTATGTTTATATAAATATTATATTCATGAAAGGGCTGTAAGATTTTTCATATTGATAGTATATGAAAAATATATACAATTATACATATTTCTATATTTTGAATGTTATTAAAAAAAAAATGTGTAAGGAGATGTAAGAAGATTTAAGAAGATGTAAGATGTGAGAAGATGTAAAAAGCTATAAAAAGCTGTATGCTAAATCTTCCTAATCGTAAAAGACAACAGGGCCTTAGAGGACTCTAAGGACATCTCAATTTCTTCGATAGGTTCCAGATTGAGAAAGGTGCCAGCTAACTCCCCCTGCAAGAGCTCCTCAGTGTGACTGTCATAAGCCTCAAGAGCAGGAGAGTCCTCCATGACATCATCTTCCATAAAATCAAGAGGGTCCTCATTGATGGGGACTTCCTCATTTATCATAGCAGGGGGATTTGTAAGGAGAATATTCTCACTGTTCAAGCTGTGGGTGGAAGCTCTGGAGGAGCCTTCATCATTAGATCTTTAAAGAGAAGCTTTTGGCTGGATAGGAGTTGGCACAATATTAGAGTCCTTGATAATGATGGGTGGTTTAATCTTAGCGTGATAACTAAGGCGAGAGGGCTTGGTTGAGAAGGATGAAATTCTCTTTTTGGAGGCACCTCTGATCCTATTACTAGTAGCAGATATATGTGGGGTAGAATGGTTGATCTTTGGAGAGGGCTCATTAGAGTAAGAGATACATGTCCCTCATACATAAAAAATTACAATGATGACCTTTTCTTAGTCTGAGTGGGTGACACAAACCTTAGCCCCCCACAGGACACACATCTCATGCAATCCCTGATAAATGAGAGGGATTTTCATACATCTAACCTCAAAGGAAACATTAAGGAATTACATAAATGTTTAGAGATATCAATGTTGACACAAAATCTAGAAGTTTCCCTTTCAAATGCAACATTGTGTTTTGATCAATCGTCATAACATGAACCGCAAGTTCAAGTAGGTCAACAATGGTATGACGGTCCCAGAATTCCCAATGTAGCCTTGGGATCCTCACCCTCTGATGAATTCTATCAATGCAAGTAGAAAACGGATCAAAGAAAGGCACCCCCTAGACAGGACAAAGCTGAAACTGGTCACATACCAAGGCCTCCCTCTCTACACTATCTACTTGTTCTCAACATTAGCAAATCTAAAGATATCCAGTTAGTACCCAGATCGATATACTCAACTTCAAACCTAAGGACTTTCTAGTCAGATGTTGTTTTGTGATAATAGTAGGAAGCGACGCATCCCCCCCTCCAAAAAAAAACTCGACCCAAAAGACATAAGGCCATGAGTTCCTCCATATTACTAGCAATTGGAGGAGGTGATGGTAATGAGAAGGGAGGGAATTCATTCCAATGAAGTCAGGGGATGAGTTGATACCTAGCGAGGAACCTAGGTTAGGCAAAGGCGGCAACAATGCAGTGCCATCTCCCTGCGCAATTGGGAAATCTAAGTAAGTATTAGCACATCCCACACTGAATTTGACTATCTCGGCGTACGATGGGTGGGATCTTTGGTTCAGGTAGCATGAATTATCACCTCCGTCTGCACCCAAAAGAATATAGAATCTGAGATTGGGAAGCATCACAAATATAGGAACTTTGGTTTGTGTGGTCATCATTATCATATTCATAATGGATGGGAGAATGCGGGGAAGCCAGAGAATAACTAGACAAAAGATAGGAACTAGCAAGGATAAAAGGAATAGATTGAAGTAGTGATGCGGTGAGGTAGTACGCCCCTTTATAAATAAATGGATTGTTTCCTTCAGAAGCACAGGACATTGAAAGTAATCATCAAACTCACTAAAGGACTGACCCACAGAAAACTCAGCATACATCGATTAACCATTAGATTCATAAACAGACACTGCATTCAGAGGAAACCCAATAGCCAACCGTAGAATCAACTAACTTATCTACCTTTAGCAATGGATAGCTGTCCTTAGGGAATGCTTTGTTTAATGCACATTCTCTATGTCCTGTTACACTTCTTAACCAAGACAACATTTAATACTCACTTAAGGTACTAACATTCCCTTATAAATTCTCCTTCCAAGAGCTTCTGTACCTCAGCTACCGTTGCCGCACTCCTTTCTGCCCCTAAAGTGTCTTCGCTTCTGAATGACTTGCTTGTGGTTCGGATCCACACATAATTTGTGTTCTATTATATGGGGAGCTATTCCAGGCATTTCAGAGGGGTCGAATACAATCACATCCTTGTATTGCTCTAAGAGTTTAGTGATTCCATCCCTTATCATTAGGTCAAGATCCTTGCTAATTTGAACAGTCCATTCTAGGCACCCAAGGTCTACGGGTATGGGTACAACTTCGGAGGTGGGTTCCTGGTGGGGTCTTCCATGTTCTTTCGCCGAAGTCGAAAGTACTACCATCGTTTTTGTAGCCACTTTCTTTCTAGCCTCACATGATCAATAGATCTCACTTGTAGAGGGCTCTTCCTTCTGGCCGGAGTACTTTAGACTTACAAAATAACATTCTTGCGCCATCTTTTGGTCCCCGTGCAACTTTCCTACCTTACCATCACCTAGCAAAACTAAATGAGGAAGAGATAAGTTGCCACCATGGCTTTTATGGCATTAAGGGTCGGTCGTCCTAGGTTGACATTGCCTGCCATGGGGATGTTCACCACTAGAAAGTTCATCTCTACAGTTCATTGGTTATCCTTGTCTCCCAGAAAGATGGATAATCTCCTAGTTCTAAAGGGGTACGTTGCTTGTCCCCTGAATCCCACAATAGGAGCCTTGAGTGCTTCCAAGTCCTTTTTTCATTGTATTATAACTTCCTAAGGCATTCACGAGTGATGATATCAACAGAACCCCCATGTCCATAAGTATTCGGTGAATCATAGCGATCGCTATCTTAAGTTGTATCACCAAGGCATCATTGTGAGAGGTTTGCAAGGGATGCATATCCCTAGGACCAAATGTTATGGTTGGTCTAATGAGCTGTTTTAATTCTTTGGCAGCAATAGCCTAGCTGAGCTTCTGAATCTAAGCATTCGACTAACTTGTATTTAATTCCTTATCATCAATCCCTTTAATGATGGTTGCTATTATCTTTATGTTGCACTCAACATCATGGTCTTTTGTTCTTTTTGGGTTGTGACGATTACGATCTTCACCTCTTCACATTCTCAAGAAGTGATCGAGTTGCCCCTAGTTAGCTAGCTCACGGTGGGCTTTCTTTAGTCCATGACACTTAGAGGTGGTGTGCCGATAATCCTCATGGCGTTCACAATACGTGTTCTTGTTCCTGAATTTCATTGGAGTCTCAATGGGCTTTGGTCAGCTTGCATGGGATTTCCCTTAATTTCCATGAGGATGTCCCGAGGGGTGGTGTGTAAATGGCTAACTCTTTTCTTATCCTTCCTAGGGCGCTTGCGCGTCTGAGGTATCCTCCCCTCCTCTTTTTCGTTATCTTGCCGGACAAAGTCATCCCTAGTGCATATCTCCGTGCTTGTATAAAATCTTGAGCCTTTTGTAGGGCTGCTGCCAATGTTGTCACCTTAGTCTGAACAATGAAAAATTTGAACCTTATCACGTTCTGCTTTAAGTCTTCTCCTTTGGCTTGCCGGATCTTAGGAAGATAAATGCTAATTTTTGTATCCCTTTTGCTTGTTATGAAGTGAGCGCTAAACAACTCAGCCATACTGAAGGAAGGAGGTAATGCTCCTATAAGGAAGAATATTAAACCATTCTATGTGGTCCAATTCAATATGGCCAGGAAGTAATGATAGCAAGCTTCATCATCGACGTCCTGCACATATATCTGTGTCTTATAGACATCTACATGATCGTCACAGTTGGTAGTTTTATCGAAGTGACCGATAGCTAGCATCTTGACTTTCTTGGGGAACAGCACCTCCATGATTGCTCTACTGAAAGGTGTTAAGAAAGAAGGCAATGAACCCTTCCCTGGGGAGCCCCCGATCCGACACAAGAGGCCTAGGATGATAAGGTTCAATCTCAATCCGGCATGATACACTCTACTTATGTCCCTATCTAGCGCTGGTTGTTTGGAGGGCAGATAAGTGCTGCTTGGTACTTGAGTTCCTATTGGAGTCCTTTCCACGGATCTAGCTAGTGAAGGAACTCTTTCTATAGAGCTTCATAGTTCTAAATAATGGGGCCGAGAGGACTCCTATTGCTCCTCATATTATCTCGCTCCCCTATTCTTGGATGTATAGGGAGTTGTGACAGACCAGGAGGGGGCGATGCTATTGTTTGCTTTCTAGAGAGCTCGTTTAGCTTCGATGATTCTCCTAGCACTGCCTTGCATAGCGCTCGCATCCCTTTGGGGGCGTCAGCTCTAACCCCGTTGGTATCGAGCGGTATATCTAATCGTTGGTTCGTATTCAAACTCTCGGATGTGCTTGGCCTGACGCTCGGTTACCATCATCTTTTCACACACCCCTTAGATCACTGCTTCTTACACTTGTTTAAGTGCCTTTGACAATTGTACTGGTGTAACAAATTGCTGAGAGGAGGGGCCATCCACCAAATTCTATCCAGAAGTCTGAGCCAGAGAGCTGTCGCTCCCCCTTGGGGGATCCTTCACCACACTGCGCTTACCCTTCTCTCCCTGCTTCGATGCTTTTGATCATGTGTCAGCCATTTTACCGATGCTTGCCCACAGACAATGCCAATATCTTTCGGAAGAAACTTAGATGAGTTGGTGGTGGAGCCCGACCTACACTTGGCTAATGTGTTGATTGATAGCACGAGTAGACATGGCTACTCCTAGGTGACCTGCATAAAGGTTAGCCATAGGTGTTTTTCCTAAAGAAGGCCCCTCTGATGCGCAAGTTAGTGATAGAGTGAATTAGGTAGTAGAAAGAGAAAAAGAGCATAGAGTGACAACTTACTGTTTTTGAGAGAGTGTTTAGTGAGCTAGTCAATTCATGAGTAATAAAGGTCCCCCAAAAGGAGAAGTCTTGGGGTATTTATAGCCTCGGGGTTGGCACCCAAGGAAAGATGCTAATTTCTTCATTTGAGAGGTCAAATTATCATTGTACCCCTTCGATAACTTTAATCCTTTCTTATGGCCAATTCTGGCCCAAGTTGACTTGGTTAATGCCACGTGTCACCTTCCTACTGGATGGGTCACTACGCGCCGCCTTCATAAACAAAATTATTTCAACCCAAGATTCCTATTAATATTGGTTGCATTTTGTTTTGCTTACAGGACAAGCATTACCCGTATATGATTGAGAAGCTTTTCTCACCATGTGTTTTTAAGACAATTCTAATACTTCAAGTAGCCACTTGATCAATGGCAGGAATAGCTTTAACAAAGTTTTTAGTATTGTAATTTTATTCATAGACTGCTAAAGAATCTTCCTCAACCAACTCTGCCTGAATGTGAGAGCCTTGTTGGCAAGCTTCATTTCAAACAGCAACAAAATAAATTTTAATTAATTTGGGGTATTCAAAACCGATTAACTGAAAATCGATTAATCTAAAATTCAATTCGAAAAAATTATGAACTGAAATCAAACCGAAACTTTCAATTAACTAGTTTTTTGTTAACCAAATTTTTCAGTTCGGCGAATATATAAACTGTAACCATCCGTTATTAGTTAACCGTTATTTAAATTGTTAATTTCCAATTTTCACTCTTTTTTTAATTTAATTTAAATATTTATGACTCCAAATATTAATTCACACATTGTTGTATGCTTGGCCTTATCCTTTTAAGATTACAAAATCCACATATTACTAATATGAAATCAAATATTTTTTAAAAAAGAATTGAAGTTTTGGTTAACTGATTTTCAAATGTCTGAACCGAAATGGAAACCAAAATCAAGAAATTTTGTCGGTTTGGTTAACCTAACTAATTGTTTTTGAAAAATCGATCCGATTAACCTATTTTTCGATTTGCTTTTCGGTTTAGGCTTTTTTCTCATCCCTCTTAATAACTACTGGGAGCAATGTAGCTCCACTGGAAATGAGGGTGCAGGCACACAAATTGAAGAATAAGTGTCATGCTATAAAATAAATATAAATTGATTATTTTGTGTTAGCCCATTTAATTAATTTAATTTATTTAAATAAATTGGGTCGAGTCAACTACCAAGTCATGACCTAAATGACTACCAAATCAAAAGTTAAATTGGCTATCAAGTCAACGGCCCAAGAAGGCAACTACATCGCAAATCCTAGTAGGGTTTCCCTATAAATAGATCATCACTCTCTCCTATTCAAGGGGTGGAAAAACTCATTCATTCCGAAGGCATTCTGAAGACTTAAGCTCTTAAGCAACCTTTCCCTACAAGAAGACAACAAGCACTTCAAGCATGTGCTATCCATTTTCGAAGATCAAAGATTTGATTAAGATTAAGCCTCTTTGGCCCCCTTTCAAGATCAAATTCATTCAAGTTCATTCAAAGGAAGTAAACATGCCAACTTGATTGAATTAGAGGAATTATTTATTTGTTCATCTTGTAACAAATATACAAAGATTATACCCATATATTTTGAAATCAATACAAATTTAGTTTGTCCATATTTCTTATCTTGCCTAATTCAGACTCACAATTTTTGCTTACATATTTTTGGCACCCATGGTGGGGCCATCTCTTCCTCTCATCTCTTTCTCTAAGAAAACAAGCTCAATACTCTTTCAGAAAAGACATGGCTTCCAAGAACGCTATCCCTCAACCTTCAAAGAAGAATACTTTTGAATCTGCATCTTAAGAATCCATAAATGCAAGTATTGCATCTGGCAATTGAAGCACTGGCGTGATGACTTGGAGCATGAGGAAAGTTGTCTTCTCTATCACCCTAAAACAACAAGGTGTGGCTCCAACATTTCAGTCACGCAAAAATCAAAACTTTGTCTCTAATTTACCTACTGACGGAGTCAACCAAACTGCTTGTCTCCCTAATTCTAAATGAAAATCTCTTGATGTCTTCAATATGACAGAGAATCTACCCCATACACTGGATGAATTCCAAGTCTATATCGATCCTATCTTTCAAACTTTTTGCAAGGAGGATGATGACTATGGTAGTAATAATTCTCCATCGGCATCTCCAAGGGATTCACTTGTCTCACAAGTTGAAGTCAAATCCTCTAACACCATCCTCTGGCCAGTAATGGTTATACAGGCTTCCAACTTAGAGGAAGAATTGGCAAACATGAAGGCAACTTCGAAGAGACTCTCTAGAGAGAGCGAAGAAAAGGATGATGAAATAAAGCGTCAAAATAAACAGATTGCTGATTTGATAAAGAAGCTGGGGAATTGCTCATCTAAAGCCTTGAACAGAGGCTCAGGCGACGAAGATCCTGATACAGCAAGGAGTCTGACGATGAACGCAAACCAAAGAATGATTTAACCTTAAGCTCGTTGTCAATTGAGCAAATTTAAAACTTAATAGCTGATGCAGTGAAGGCCCATCTGGAGGAGATTCTCACAAAACTCATTTGTATAAGAAACCTTATACAAAAAGGATCGATGTACTTCGTATACCTCATGGCTATTAACCGCCTAAATTCCAACAATTTGATGGCAAAGGGAACCCCAAGTAGCATGTCACGTACTTCATCGAGACTTACAACAATGCTGGCACAGAAGGTGACCCCTTCATGAAACAATTCATGCGATCTCTTAAAGGTATTGCATTTGATTGGTATACCAACCTTACTTCTGGATCCATTGATAGTTGGGCGCAAATGGAAAGTGAGTTCTTGAATCGCTTTTATAACATGCACTGTGTAGCCAGCATAGTAGAATTGACTAACACTAAGCAACAAATGGATGAGCCAGTCATTGATTACATTAATCGTTGGGGTGCTCTCGCTCTAAACTGTAAAGATAACTTATCCTAAACCTCTATTGTTGAGATGTGTGCATAAGGGATGGATTGGGATATATTGTATGCTTTACAAGTGAACAAGCCTAGGACATTCAAATAATTAGCAACATGAGCTCATGATATGGATTTTACAATTGCCTACTATGTAAGATGGCTAAATAATGATAAATTAATGACATCACTATGAAATAGAAACTCCATGCTCAAAGATTTCAAAGAGAATGAATATTCTTATTTTGAGTTTGATGCGCCAAAAATGCTTGACAAACTTCTTAAGGAGGGACTTATAGAACTTCCATGATCAAGGCATCCTGCATAAATTATAAGAATCGATGATCCCAAATACTGCAAGTATCACAGGATCATCAGCCACCCTATAGAAAGGTGCAGGGCATTCTAGAAACAAGTCATGAAAGTTTTAAAGGAAGGAAAGATTACATTAGATGAAGACATCAAATAATCTAATTGACCGTCTTTGAACAAAATTGGCATTCAAGGGGTAGACTTCCAAGTCATCATTGGAAATTCCCAAAGTCATATAAGTGAAAGACTCTTGAGTCACAAACAATTTCAGATTTCAAGTCATCTGCATAAGCGCCCAAGCTTCTTAAGTGAAACTTTTATGTTGTATTAAAAAGGCACCAAGACTCTCAAGTCAAAAAAATTTGTAGACTTTTAAGTCACCACCAATGCTGTAGAATTGCAAGTCATCAAAGTTAAACGACTCCCAAGTCATCACAAACAAGATTTCTATTTTATTAAAGTAAAGACTCTCAAATTATCGAAGATAAAGACTCCTAAGTCATTAAAATCAAAGACAACTGAGTCTCCTAAGTTAAAAACTCACAAGTCATCAAAGATAAAGACTCTTAAGTCATCAAAATCAAAGACTCCTAACTTTCTCAAGTTAAAGACTCACAAGTCATCGAAGATAAAGACGTTCAAGTCATCAAAATTAAATAGAACTAAGTATACCAAGTTCAAGACTCTCAAGTAATTGAAATTAAAGACCCCAGTCATCAAAGATAAAGGCTCCCAAATCTTCAAAGTTTAAGACTCCAAAATCATCAAAAGTAGAGACTCCAAATTCATCAAAAGCAAGACTTTGAAGTCCTCCACGACAAAGACTCCGAAGTCATCAAAGTTTAAAACTCTCAAGCTATCAAGAGTTTAAGACTCCTAAGTCTTCAATGTTCAAGAAAATCCTAAGTCTTCAAAGTTCAACACCCCAAAATTATCGAAGTTGCTAACTCTCAGGTTATTGAGTAGACATTCATGTCATCTAAGCAGACTTTAAATTGTCACTAAAGCAGTAGACTCTCAAGTCATTAAATGAATAACCTTTAAATCATCAAAGCTTGTCACCCTCAAAGACACTAAGTCAGCTCTTGCATTGTTTAAGTCCTTCAAATTGGGGTCAATGGTAACATATGCCTCTTCCTTTAAGTTGGTGATAATGGTGCCTCCTCTTTCAAGTTGGTAGCAATGGCACCAACTTCATGTTGGTGACGTAGGCCTCATCCTTCAAGCTAGTAGCAATGGCAAAATAGCCTTCTACTTCTAGTTGGTAGCGGTAGTGACATAAGCCTCCTCTTTCAAATTAGGGGGTGATGGCAAAATATTAGTTCTCCTTAAGCCAACAACCTTCACCTTCAAATTATAGGGCGCCCTTATTCAAGTTGGTGACGACAACAACATGGCCTTCATCTTCATAATAAGGAAAGTCACCCAAGGTGAACCCGTACGGGTAAACCATCCAGTGGTAAGAAAAACAGGGAAACTTACTCAAGGTGGACCCATTCAAGGATGAGAAAAACTTTCGTATTGCTTGTGGCAAGTCATAAAGAAAATTATCCTTCTAGTCTAAAGCTTGAAGCATCTGACATCTTCAATGACAAACTTGCAAAAAAATGAACCAAAAAAAAAAAAAGTTGTGTAATTGCTTGATATGCGCGGCATAACCTTCTTCAAATTGGTCATATAGTCAATGCAAATCTCCTTATGAGAATTCAAGATTAACCTATTCATGTGGCTAAAAGGGTTAGACATTCAAAGGATAACCGATAATTAAATCAAATCTACCTTTGGAGAATTTTCGCCTTTGAGGAAGTTCACCATACAAGGATTCAAGGCTAGTCCGTTCATGTATCCAAAAGGGTTTGACATTGAATGGCTAACCAATACTTAAATCGAATTCACCTTTTGAGAATTTTCGCATTTGAGGAAGTTCACTCTAGGAGGATTCAAGGTTCACTCGTTGATGTACCCAAAAAGGGCTAGACATTCAAATGTTAACCCATAATTAAATCGAACTGGCCTTTTGAAGAATTTTCCCCTTTGGGAATGTTTGCCTTGGAAAAATTCAATATCAATCCGTTGATGTACCGAAATGAGTGAGACATTCAAAGGTCAGTTAAAAGTTAAGTCAATTGTATCCTCAAAGAGAATCCACAAGAGCAAGAGACTCAAGGATTATTAATTAATGATGTACTCCATGCTGTAAATCATAATCAAAAGCAATTTCTTTGATCAAAGAATTGAAGTCCTATCAACAATTTGAATGAATGGCGTAAGACCAAAGAAACCACAAAGAACAACATTAAAAATGGCAAGGGTTAATACAAGAGAATTCATTTATTAAAAAAACTGCTCTTAAAATCAACTGGTGCGTTGACAGTAAAGGCATAGAAGAAAATTTCCTCCAAATTATTCCTGTCAGATGACATTTACAAGGAAGTTCCTCCATGTTCTAGAATACTGATTCGCCCCTTGTAGAAGAAGACAACCCTTCGGTAGGGAACATGCTTTTGCAAAATTCCTCCAAATTATTCCTGTCGGAGGACATTTACAAAGAAGTTCCCCTATGTTCTGGAATACTGACTGGCCTCTTGTAGAAGATGACAGCCCTCTGGTAGGGAACATACTTGTGGAAAATCGAGATAAAAGGATCAATAAAAAAAGAAGAAAAAAGGAAGAGAAGGCTCGTGTCAATTAAAGCAAAAGAGTGCCTCTAGAGTCCAAATCACAAACTGAGAAAAACGAGCCAAATGGAACTAAATCAGCTAATTCAATCATCTATAATAAACACCGCTCTGAAGGAAGTTGTGGTATGGGCATTTTATATGCCTAGGTTAACCACAATGGAGATTATAGAATAGGGCGGTTAAAATTCAAAATCTGAAAATTTATGGCCTAAATCAAGACAGCAAATATTTGCCTTAGAAGCCTGGAAATATGAATAAATTGATAAAAGGCTCCAACTCCATTGACTATATCAAAGCTTTTAGCCTCACAAGCCAAAGTAACCATGATTTTCTCTGCCTATGAGCCCGGCAAAGCAAATATGTGCATTTTGTGATTCATCTCACCAAATATATTTTAAACTTTGTGCAATGAAAGCTTGAGGTCCAAACTATTGGTTGTTCGAAATCATTGTTAATCGAAATTCAATCAGGTCGTGAAAATTGACTGGGGCAATATAACAAGCTAACCAGTTGACGGACTCTTGTGAACTTTCAAATTTCGAGGCCCAACCGCATCAAACACTTCAAAGTTATCAACACGTTCAACTCTCAATGGGACAATTTGTAGGTACACAAAATTGAAGAATAAATGTCATGCTATAAATAAATATAAATGGATTATTTTGAGTTAGTCCATTTAATTAATTAAATTTATTTAAATAAATTGGGTCTCATTGACTACCAAGTCATGACCCCAATGACTACCAAATCAAAAGTCGAATTGGCTATCAAGTCAATGCCCCAAAAAGACAAATAAATCGCAAATCCTAGTAGGGTTTCACTATAAATAGAATATCACTCCCTCCTATTCAAGGGGTGGAAAAACTCATTCACTCTCAAGGCATTCTAAAGACTTAAGCTCTCAAGCAACCTTTCTCTAGAATAAGACGACAAACACTTTAAGCACGTGCTATCCACTTTCGAAGATCAAAGACTTGATTGGGATTAAACCTCGTAGGCCCTCCTTCAAGATCAAATTCATTCAAAGGAAGTCAAACAAGCATGCTCAATCGAGATTCAAGCAATCGCCCCTCTCAAATACAAATTGGAGATCGAATCAGAGATATTATCTCTTTGCTCATCTCGTAACAAATACATTGAGATTGTAACTATATATTCTGAAATTAATACAGATTAAATCTGTTCATATTTCTTGTCTTATTTAATTTAGACTCGAAATTTATATTTACAGTGGGGCTATTGAGGACTTTTTGGTTGGTCGTGTACCCCTTCTTTTGAGTTTACAAGCAGTGTAATTAATGTTAACTTTCACTTTAATCATCGACATATTCAATAAAATTTTCAATATGATTTTCTCGTATTCAAAAAAGGGAAAACCCTTGGAATATATGTTAAATTAATTATGAGACACCAACAAGGTTTGGAATTCCTAACTCGAAAACAAAAACTTTTTTCATATTATTAGGTTAAATTACGCTCTTGCCCTTTTTCTTTTGTTTTGATTTAAAGCTAAATTACTATTTTGCCCTTTCTTTTTTTTTAATTTCTTTCGCTTTAGTTTTATTCGTTCTCGTCATCGATATAATAAGCGATCTGAGAGTCACTAATATTCATGTTAGGTTAAAACCAGACAGTATATTCGACGGTCAGTTCTAATAAAGCTATATTATCTTATATTAAATTTATTGTAATGGGTGAAAGATAATTTTGTCTAGATTTATAATGATTTAATAAATTTTGTCTTAAACTTCATGGTGTTAGATCAAAAGATCTTAAAAATTCCAAACTTGATTTACTGTACAGTGTTTTAAATTAGGCATATTAAAAGTTTATCCTGCAAGATAATCACCTTCTCGGTTAAATCTAGAGTTAGACTATAGTTTATTCTTCGGATAACTTATATCTTTATTTTTATAAATATCTTTTTTATTGTTTTGTTCAACTAGATAATATGTGGGGTTAATTCATACCTTTGTCATCTTGTTCGATCATGTGCTCGTGGGGTTTTCAAAAGTTGGCAAATTCAACGTGTATGGCTTGTAATTGATTTGTATGCAACTTGCAAATGATTAAAGTGACTCAGTGTTAAGAGTTCAGTGATCTTAGTAGACTCGGCTAATTTACTTGGTAGGTTAATTTAGTTGGTTGGCTAATTTTAATTGGTAGGTAGGCTCTGATACCAAAATGAAAAATAACTTCTCAGTGTAATTGTGAATTTATACTTAATTTATATCAAACTTATCCTAAAGGCGAAATTAAACAGAGCCAATGATACTATATTCAAAAACTTGACCACCTTCAAATAAATAACTACTCTAAAGAATTAATCTGGAAAATTAAAGATAGATTAGCCCTATTAATCTATGAAGAAGAAAGGAGAACTTACCTTGAATTTGAAGAAAATTTTGACTTAGACAATGACAATAATCTTGATCAATTTGATACAGAATATTGGTTTAATGATGAAGACTACATAATAAGTTTTCCTCAAATTGAAGAAGAACTTAAAGAAGTAAAAACTGAAATAAATGAAATAAATGAAACAATTAAACAACTTGTAATAGAAATGTAGCTTATGAATTTAACTTTTGAGGAATTTTAAAGCCTAATCAAAAGAAAGAACATAAACCATTAGAAATTAAATTCCCAGAAAAAATAACTCGCAAAAGTGATGATGAAAAATACATTAAAAGATATCAAGAAAGACTTTTAAAAATAAACAAAGAAACATCTCAATAAATTATTGAAAATAAGCAAGCAGAAACTTCATAATGGGAGAATATAATAAATCTATTGAAGGACTATTAAAAGAATTTGAAGACCTACAAATATCTGAAATGGTAAAGCAAGTAAATATACAATTAGAGGTGCCAATTGGTTGTGTTAGAAGCAACAAACCCTATTACAAACAAGGAGAAAGCTCAAATCCTTTCCATTCAAAAGAAACCCATAAATCAAAAGCTAAAGGTCAAAGATATTACTACAATAACAAATGAAAGCCAATGATTAATGAAGAATTTAAACAAAAAACCCTTTAATTCAAGAATCAGTACCATATTTTGGATATTTTCTAAATATAGATTGCATAACTGATAAAAGAAAAGCTTTAGATATGTGGAAAGCTACAATGATATTAAATCTAATATACGAACCAATTTATGCTGACAATGACAGAGACCTAAACACCATCTACAACTTAATTATTAGTTCATTTCAAGGAATAGTAGGTAACTGGTTTAATGGAATCTCCCCTGGTATAAGAAACTTAATAGAATTAGCTGTAAAATGAAACTTAGTAATTAGTATAGGAGGCATATGGTCTATGGTAAAATATCTTATTGGACAGTTTGAAGGATATGAATATGTAGAAAATCAAGACAATGCAAGAATTGAAAGAAGAGGAGAAACGCTATATAAATTAACCAATCTAAGAATTTGTAATTTGTGCAGCTTTAGGAGTTTCTTTTCTGAATTTGACAAATATTACTATGAACTTTATGATTCTACAGAAAATCAAGAAACCTATATACAATTATTGTTAAATAAATTTCCTAATCCATGGAATAGATATTTTTCAGAGAAATTTGAAGAATTTGCAAAAAACCTACCGTCTTTAGATCCGTAGCACTAGCTCAAACTATAATAACTCGAGAAATGATTCATCTTTACCTACAAGAAAATCAAACAAGATACATTAAGGAAATAACTTTATGTTGTGAAGATATAAAACAACCAGGACAATATGTGTGTGAAACTATCTTAATTGCAGACCTAAATGAAAAAAAACCCTAAAAAAGATGTCAAGAAAATTGCTCCTAAAAGGGCACCAAAGAAAGAATTCTCTAAAAGGAAAAATTTTAAAGCCTAAGAAAACAAAAACTGATAAAACAAAAACCAAAAAATCTGTAAATAAACCACAAAAAAATAGTAAGCATTTTAGACATGAAAAATTATCTCAAGAAAATTTTAATCTAGAAAATAGATATTATAAAAGAAATAAAAAGCCTACAGCATGTCGATGTTGGAATTGCGAAGAAATTGGACACAAATATATATATTGTAATAAAAGAAAAGCTAATATAGTAAAATTATTTTCTGAAGAATTTGAAGAAATACAAGAAGACTCTAGGGAATATGATGTAGTTACTAGTTGTTATGAATCTATTAGTTCAGAAGAAGAAACAGAAACATATAAAACAGAAAGTTATTCAGATACAGAAAATGAATACTGAAGAAATAGATACAATACAGCAACAGGAACAAGAAAACAATGAAAAGTATACAAGAGTAATTACCTTTAATCAAAATTATATTCAAAAATAATTGCAACTGATTTATCTCTAAAAGACCCAGAAAACTTCATGAAGAAAATGGATGATTTCTTAACAAGAAATTTAATACAATATTTTAAATTGTATACAACAGAACAATCTGTTAATGTTCAACACTTACAAGAAAATATAAGACTAAGATTAATGACTCATGATATAATTGGAAAATTTTTAGATGAAATTCTAACAAGAGATCAAGACTTAATTAAATATGTTCATCTACAGGGAATACAAATTGTAGTAAAAGCATGTTTTAAAGAAGCTATTGCAACCCAAATTAAAAAAAAAAAAAAGAAGGTATTAACTCACCTATCATTTTAACACTTCATGATCAAATATTTCCAAATATACAAAATAGTCATCTAGAAATTTTACAAGATAACCTTATTTATAAGAAATTAATCTTTGAATGTTATCCTAATTACTCAGTCACTTTACAAAGTAAAAAATATTAAAGATACTCTCAATTTACAATTTAAATTTTCAACTAATATAAGATTACAACTAGCAAATGATGCATTATCATTCTATTATCGAGCATTGTATATTTTCTCTAATACTAATTTTCCGATAAAAGAAATAAAACAAACTAAAAAAATAATAATAGATCCTATCTTTTCAACAGTTAGCACTGTTATTCCACCTGCTATGCAAGAAGCAAGATTACCTACCTTAACTGACTTTCAATTAGTAGAAGAAGAACAAGCTTCTAGTAGTTATGAAGCATCAGACTCTCATATACGAAAAAAGGAATGAGAATTATTAATCAACCACCTTTACCAAGAAGTTTTAGCATAACTAGAATACCTAGATTCGAACATAAAAGTATTAGAACAAATTCTAGTAATTCAACTTATAAAGTTAAGTTAGAATATTTCAATGGCTAAACACGGATAGAAAATAAAGTCTTAATTGATACTGGAATATCACAATGCCATTGTATACCTTTACCCATTCCAGTAATCACTGCACCTGAATATAACTTTGTTACTTATGATAGAATAAAATTCACTCTTAATCAGAAATGTAAAATAAGGATGAAAACCCCTAACTCTATTCTTTTAGAATACGAATGTTATATTGACCATTCTATCAATAATGAATACTACCATATTTTACTTGGAATGAATTTTCTAGATCATTTCACTACTTATGATATAAAACCTACTCAAATCATTCTGGTTGATAAACAAAGTACTATTATTCTTGATAGAATATGAAGCAATTAAAATTTCCCATTCTCACTTATATTGATGCAATAGTTAAAGAAATTGATATAACGACTACTGCCTTAATAGATACTGGATCTGAGGTAACCTTTTTTATAGATTTTTTACCCCTTAAATAGAAAAACATCCATCTGATAGAAGAATTAAAATTAAAGGATTTCATCCTTTTACCACCACTTTACAATTAGTCCAAAGTAATATATCTATTATAATTGAAAATAAAATTCTTAATATTCCTCTAGTCTTATAATCCAACTCATGATATGATATTCCCCTAGGAAATGATTTTCTTAAATAGTTTGCTAAATTTATACAAACTCCCGATACTATATATCTCATTACAAAATGAGGACACCAATTAAAAATACCTACCTTAAAACATCCTTATAGAGTATGCGCAAAGAGTGGTGGACATGGATATGAACAAATTGCACTTCCTATACAACTACAATTACAAAAGTTGACTTTTCAAGTTAACATAATCAAAAAAGAAGATTTAATTAATAAATTAAGCAGATACATTCTGACAACCCATTGTAGTTTTGAAAACCTAAACATCCTAGAACTAAAATAGAATTAACTCAAGAAGTTTATCTTAATGAAAAAATCAATTTTCTATATCCCCTGAAGACATAAAAGAATTCTCGATACAAATCAAAGAGTTATTAGAAAAAGGATTAATATGTCCATCAAAAGACAGCTATTCTTCACCAGTCTTTATGGTCATGAATGAAGCTGAAAAAAAGAAGAAATAAAGCTAGAATGGTTATAAATTATAAAAAACATAACCAATTTACAAAAACGGATAATTATTTCTTACCTAACAAAGAAGTTTTAATCAATCTTATAAAAATAATAAATATTTCTCAAACTTTGATTGTAAATCAGGATATTTGCAAATTAAAATGAAAAAAGATAGTATCAAATATACATGTTTTAGTACACCTCAAGGATTTTATGAATGGATAGTAATGCCATTTGGACTTAAAAATGCACCTAGAATATTTCAAAGATGCATGGATGATGTTTTTAAAAATTTAAACTCTTTTCTTGTTGTCTACATTGATGATAGTGAAATCAGTTCTACAACTCTACAAGAACATCGAAATCACTTACAAATGTTTGCAGAAACTGCTATAAAAGAAGGTATCTATCTTAGCGAGAAAAAAGCTACTATTGAACAAGAAAAAATTGATTTTTTAGGATTCGATCTAGGATCTAATCGAATCTCTTGACAAACCCACATTTCAAAAAAAATTACAGACTAAAAAACAAGTTCAAGGATTTTTAGGATTGTTAAATTATGCTAGCTCGTGTATACATGACTTAGCATGGAAAAAGAAAGACCTACAAAGCTGTTTGAGCCAAAAATGTATTATTTTTACGATACTTTTATACCCGATTTATGCTCATTATAATTGTTATTTTTAGATTTTGATTTGATTTTATTTGATTTTTGTAGCTTTTGAATAAATTGAGGAAAAGCTTTGTAAAAAAGGCAAAAAAATACACAAAAATAAATTAAAACCTAAATCTACCCAACCCCCTCACGTGACAAGAATGTGACCTTCCTCCACCCCCTCCATGCTTATCTCACGCGCTGCTGAGCCTTCCCTTTTTAATCTTCATTTCCTTCTCTCTCCTCGTAGGTAGAAGAACCGAGTTCCCCCCCTTCGTTTGGTCTTCTTCAAACACCATCATCGCCATCTCTCTCAATCTTGCACAGCACCCACATCTCCACCATCTCCACCATTGTTCATCACCTTCTTTTGTGTGCCTGCCAGCACCGAATCACCACCATTCTCGCCCATCATCGAATTTCACGCAACAACTGCTAGCACATCTCAATCATCACCGTCCATGGCACACACGAATCAAGGGTCGAGATTAAAGCCTGCTTGGGTATAAATCAAAGAATTCGGCTGCAGAGGTGGGGCTGGAAGGTCTAAATCAGGTTTTAGCTTTAAATTTTAGGTTTAATTCGAGGGTATTGTTTTTTTGGTTGAGTTTTAGTAATTTAAGGTTCTTATTTTCCTTCATCCCTTTTGATTTTAGATCTATTTTCAGTCTTTAATTTCATGTAAATAGGCTTTGTTTAGTTAATTTAGAGTCATCATTCATGATTTCCAGCTTGTAATTGTAATATTTTGGGTACAAGCTGATGGATTTTGGTTTTCCCCCTCTCCTGAATTCTCCCCTATTCAGTTGCTTGAATGGAGTTTGGATGTTGCTCTTCCCCTTTCCTTGTGAATCAGTGATGATGATGGTTGAATTAGCAGCGTGCTAAATGGCAGATTCGACCCTCTTGCCTTTGATTTCTCTATCTCATGTTTCAAATTATGGCCCTGTCTCTCTGTTTTTTTTGGTTCTGAATCTATGCCCATATGTTTAGTAGTTCGTTCTTTTTAGTTGAGTTGAGTCTTTGTTTCAATTGATTATGCTTTGGTTGATTTTAGCTTAGTTTGATTTTTCTTGGATGATTATGTTCTGAACCTATGCTCTGCTTAGTTTGGTTGGTCGAATCCAAACCTCCATCTAGTTCCCTTGATTCTGATTTTGAGGTTTTGTTTAAGATGGTGATATTTCATTTAGCAACCTTGGTGGAGTTGAGGCAATAGGGATGTCGTGGCTGTTATCTCCCTTCTCATTTATGTGGTTTGATTGTTATGCCTTTTCTATTTGCTCTGTTTCTCTGGCTGTTCTTCTTTCGATAACTTAGCATTTAGTTGGGTTGGTTTGTGTTTGCCATGACTCTCTAAATGATGATACAGACTGTGTTTGCTTTTCCCAAGAAACCTCCTCTTTTTTTTCCTTGCTATTCTATCAACCTTATTGATTGGGTTTGGCATGAGTTGATGTTCTTAGTTAATTAAATAGTTTTCAAAGTTAATTAATTGATTTTACCTTAGTAAGTCGCTTATTATGGTTATAAGAACTGGTAGTTACTAAGCTTTTATAAATACATTAGCTAATCTAATTGACTTGGAAAAGTAGATTAGCATTTTGATTTAATAATTAGTGACCTGAATCTCATCCTCGTCTCTGAGAAGACGACCCTCAAGTGCTACGAGGACAGTCATATTCCTGCGGTATTTTATTTCTCACCCGAAATTATCGTACAAATTTTTGGCGCTGTTGCTAGGGACGACGCCATAAGATTAGGTCGCATTTTCTTTTTCGTAGTTACTTTAATATTAGGTTGCATAGATCTTGCTTTGTTTTGTTATTAAGTTGTGACTTGATTTAGTGCATTTCTTGATATCCAAAAATCCATAAAAATTTCAGAAAATTTGAAACTCCAAAAAATTTTTGATTGAAAAACTCTAAAAACAAACGACTTAGAATTGATTTATGGTTTTAGTTGCTTTATTTTGTTGTCTTCTAGTTTTAGAATTGAGTTAGTAATTTAAATTTAGTTTTTATTGGGATTTATCTTATCTTTATTTTAGAGATTGATTAACTTTTTGATTTGGCTACCTTCTATTTGTAAGTCGTCTTTGAGTAATATTTTGATTTGATTATGTGCTCGAGAAAAAGGAAAAAAATTAGAAAAATTCAAAATTTAAAAAAAAATAGAAAGAGAAAGGACCAAAAATAGCACCTTTTGTGAGGGTGTGAGGTTTATATGACTGATTGGGTTAGAGACCCTGAAAATCAAAGACTCATTAGGAGTGAGCCCAACCCTGACTTATAACACGAACCTGAACCTAAGCTTGAGTTAGAAAATATGGCGCATGAAAGGACTTTGAGTGATATTTTTTATCCTCCTAGGACTGCTTCACCATTATGTTTCATTATGCCTAACCTTGCACCAAATGTGACCTTCGAATTAAAACCCCATTATGCTCAGATGCTCCCTATATTTACAGGTTTAGAGAATGCTTATTTATTTTTGAGAGAATTCGAAGAAGTTTGTTCTATGATGCATTTCCCTAATATCCTCATTGATGTTGTGCGAATGAAATTGATTCCTTTTACTTTAAAAGATTCTGCCAAACATTGGATGTATGGCTTGGATGCTAATTTTGTTACTTCTTGGAATGATTTTGTAAGATTGTTCTTAAGAAAATATTTTCCAAATGCCAAGACTGTTAAGCTGAGAAATGAAATAAATCAGTTTGTTTAACTTGATAGGGAATCATTTTGGAAATATTTTGATAGATTCAAAAATTTGTTGGCCCAATATTCCCATCATGGTTTAGACGAAGCCCGCTTGTGCCAAATTATATATGAAAGACTTGATCAACAGACTATAACTATGCTAGAGTCCATGTGTTAGGGTGGCTTTTTTTCTAAGAGCGCCACAGCTGCTTGGGAGTTTTTAGAGGACCTGGCTGAAAAAACCATGCAGTGAAAAACCGCTCATGATGACAGCCTGATTTCTAGGTTTGCAAGGGACGGTTTGCATTTTGTCTCTTATGTAAGTCACTTAGAGTCTAAGATTGCTGTTTTAGAAAACATGTTAAAGGGATTATCTCCCCAGATGTCCCAATTATCTCAGATTTCTATAGTGTATTATTCTCATTGCCAGGCCCTGGATAATTCTTTGAGTGCTTGTCCTTATTTTGTCCATTAGTTAGCAATTAAACAAGCGCACGCGAGTATGCCCTTTCAGGGAGCTAAGAATGAACCCTTCTTCCCTTATTACAACCCAGGGTGGAGAAATCACCCTAACTTTTCTTGGAATAATGGACTAAATGCTACAGTTCCTAACTCTCAGCCTAAGGTGTTTTCTGGAAACAACTCCCAATCCATTTCTCATCCCTCATATTCCTTTCAGAGACTGGATTTTTTAGGTATACCTAATGCACTTAGACCTCTACCTCTCATAGCTCAAGTTCAACCTCCTCCTGGTTATACTGATATTGATAAATTGGAAAAGAGAATCAATAACAATGTGGAGAAAATGATTAATGCTAACATAGAAAGAATGATGAGAATAATGACCGAACAGTTTGTTTAGTTAGCATCATCTTCTAGAGAACCAAGTATCTTCCCGAGTCAATCTCAGGTGAACCCTAAGGGTCATGCCTCCCTTTCTTCTAGTAACCCTAGTGAGCCCATGAGGAAAGTGAATGCAGTTATATCTCTTCGTTCTAGTCAAGAGATTGATAACCAAATGAGAAATCCTAATGAACCCTGCAGGTATCCTCACTAACTCTTCCAAAATTCTTCTTTTTCTTCTCCAGAGATTGGTTCATCCAGTCAGTCAGGGGATGCTACTGATGGTGTCTCCAACGATTCAGATAGTCCTTTCCCTCCTGAGTTACCTTCTAAGAAAGAGGAGCTTAAAGAGAAAGACTTCTCTAGTTCGGTTAATTTTTCACCTTGTAAGGATTCTTCCTCCCCTTCTTCTTCTGAGAAAATCCAGATGCCTTTACCTCCTTTTCCCCATAGGTTAAAGAAGAAAGATTAAGATCATATTGGGAAGATGAGAGAGAATTTCTCTCAGGTAAAGATCAATATTTCTTTGTTTGATGATATTCAGCAGCTGCCTCCATATGCTAAATTCTTAAACGATCTATGTATGACCAAGAGGTGTACCTAAGGAGGCTTTCTTGACCTCTGGTCCTAATTCTATCTTTTCTCATCAGATCCCGGTGAAGTATAAGGACATCGGTTGTCTTACCGTGTCTATAGTCATAGGAGACCAACTTATTCACAGAGCATTGCTTAACTTAGGGGCTAGTGTTAACTTGATACCCTTCACTGAGTACGAGAGGATAAAATTAGGTGAGCTGAAACCTACTAAGATGGTCATTGAACTGGCTGATAGATCAACTAGTGTGCCCAGGGGGATAGTCGAGGATGTACTGATTAGAGTGGGTGAATTTATTTACCCAGTGGACTTCGTTGTGATTGAAACTAAGAAGGTGTCCACTTAGCTAGGTAAGTCCCTGTGATTCTAGGGCCTCCTTTCTTGACCACTGCCAATGCCCTCATTAATTACAGGAATGGTATGATGAGATTGTCTTTTGGCAACATGACTTTAGAATTAAACATTTTTAACATGCAAAGACAGCCTTCCGGATTTGATGATATGAAATTTTCTACTCTTAACTGGGTAGGGGATTCTGTATTCGATGATGCCTTTGATGATATATTTGCTACTAGTATGAGTCATTTTTTATAGATGATGAGCCTAAATATGATGTATTTGAATTTGATGACTTGTGCTCTACTACTAATTGTTTGCTCACTGCTATTTCTGTATCTGCTATTGAATCTGTGTCCCCTGTTATTCTTGAATTGAAACCTCTTCCTGAATCTCTTAAGTATGTATTCCTAGGACCCGATGAATCCTTACCTGTCATTATTGCTTCTGATCTGGATCGGGACCAAGAGGACAAACTGATTACTTTACTTATGGAGATCAAGGAAGCTTTAGGTTGGACTTTAGGGGATATCAATGGTATTAATTATTCTATTGTGCAACATAAAATTCATTTAAAGGACAATGCTAAGACCTATCGTGATCGCCAAATGCGTTTGAACCCCACTTTACAGGAGGTATTTAAAAAGGAAGTGTTGAAATAGTTAGACTATGTGATTATCTATCCCATTTCTGATAGTGAATGGGTTAGCCCTATTCAAGTTTCCTATGAAGACCGGTATTACCGTGATTAGGAATGATAAGAACGAGTTAGTCCCTACTCGAGTCCAATATAGGTGGCGTATGTGTATAGATTATAGAAAATTGAATGCTGCCACTAGGAAAGACCATTTTCTGTCCTTCTTGGATCAAATACTAGAAAGGTTGGCTGGACATTCCTTCTATTACTTTTTAGATGGATATTCCAGTTATATCCAGATATCTATTGCTCCTGAGGATCATGAGAATACTACTTTCACCTGTCCATTTGGGAAATATGCCTTTAGAAGAATGGCGGTTGGACTATGCAATACCCCTGCTACCTTTCAAAGATGCATGATTTTTATTTTCTCATATCTAGTTGAGCAATATATGGAAATTTTTATGGATGACTTTTCTACCTTCGAATCTTCTTTTGATGATTGCTTATCTAATCTGAGAAAAGTGTTTAAGAGGTGTAGGGAGAAAAACTTGATTTTAAACTGGGAGAAATGTCACTTCATGGTTAAAAAGGATATAGTCTTAGGACACATTATTTCTCGAGATGGAATTGAGGTAAACAAAGCTAAGACTAAGCTGATTATTAATCTTCCCCCTCGCACTTGTGTGAAAGAGGTGCGGTCTTTTCTTGGACATGCTGGCTTTTATCGTCATTTCATTAAGGACTTTAGTAAGATTGCAAAGCCTTTGTCTAATCTGCTAGCTAAGGATGTGCCATTTCACTTCTCTGAGGAGTGCCTTGAAGCATTCTCTAATAAGGAAGCCTTAACCTCTGCTCCTGTTCTTCATCCTCCCATCTGGGGAGAACCATTTGAGTTGATGTGTGATATGTTTGATTATGCTATTGGGGTTGTTCTAGGACAGTGTATTGATAAGAAACCCCATGTTATTTACTATGACAGTTATACATTGAATGATGCCCAGCTGAATTACACTGTTACCGAAAAAGAATTTTTGGTTGTGATCTTTGGTTTTGAAAGGTTGGGACCTTATCTGATGGGGTTTCATGTGATTGTTTATACTGACTACTCTGCTCTTAAGCACCTTCTTTCTAAGAAGGATGCGAAGCCTAGACTTGTGAGATGGATTTTGCTTTTGCAAGAATTTAACTGTGAAATTAAGAATAAGAACGGGCCTGAGAACCTTATAGCTGACCATCTGTCTAGGATTCTCTATGATAGAGAGAGTGAGTTTAGTGTTTCTAAGTGCTTCCCCGATGAGCAATTGTATGTTGTTCACCCTGATCCTTGGTATGCTGACATTATGAACTACTTAGTTGCTAGTATGATCCCTGAGGGTTGGACTAAGAATGATAGGGATAGATTCATCCACCTTGTGAAATTTTTTATTTGGGATGACCCTTATTTGTTTAAGTACTGCTCTGACCAAGTCTTTAAGAGGTGTATTCCCGACCATGAGGTGAGAAATATCCTTTCTTTTTATCATGACTAGGCATGTGGGGGGGTATTTTAGTGGTTGGAAGACTGTAGCTAAGGTTCTCCAATGTGGTTTTTACTGGCCTACTCTATTTAAGGATGCATTTGAGTATCGCAAGAGTTACCCTAGATGCCAGCAGTTGGGTAGAATAAGCAGGAGAGATATGATGCCACTGAACCCAATCATTGTGGTGGAGATTTTTGATATGTGGGGTATTGATTTTATGGGACCATTTCCATCTTCTTTGGGAATGAGTATATTTTGTTAGCTATGGACTATGTTTCTAAAGGGGTTGAGGCCATCCCTTTTAGGACCAATGAAGCTAAGGTCATTGTCAAATTCCCTAGGAAGAACATTTTCGCTTGATTTGGTATGCCCCATGCTACCATTAGTGATTAGGGCATTCATTTTAATAACAGATCTTTTGATGCCTCACTGAAGAGGTATTCTATAGTCTATTGGCTTGCTACTCCCTATCATCCCCAAACTAATAGCTAGGTTGAAGTGCCCAATCGGCAGATCAAATAGATTTTAGAGAAGACAGTGAGTAGGAATTGGAAAGCCTGGGCTAATAAGCTAGTGGATGCTCTCTGGGCGTATAGGACGGCTTTCAAAACTTCCTTAGGTATGTAACCTTATAGGATAGTTTATGGTAAGCCTTGTCATTTACCTGTGGAGACAGAGCATAAAGCTTGGTGGGCCATTAAGAAGCTTAATTATGACTTGACGGCGGCAGGTGAGAGGAGACGACTGCAATTGAGTGAGCTTGATGAGATTAAAGTTGAGGCTTATGAGAGTGCTCAATCTCATAAAGAAAGGGCGAAGTTGTTTTACGATCGACATATTTTTAAAAAAGAGTTTGCCCTGGGAATGGAAGTCCTCTTATATGACTCCAAGCTCCATCTGTTTCTAGGAAAATTGAGGTCCCGATGGACGGGTCCTTATGTTTTCTCTCATATTTTTCCTACGGTGCAGTTGAAATTCAGAACCCTGAGAGTGGTGCCACCTTCAAAGTGAATGGCCAGCATTTGAAATAATTTCTAGAGCTATTGAGCCAAGAAGATGTGAAGTGTCTTATACTTTGCGAGCTGAGCCCTGATCGGTGATTGTGGTGTGAGATAGCTTGGGTATACTTAGCACCCGATCTGGTTTGCTAGAAATTTCTTCTCTTCTTTTCTCTCTTTTCTTCTCCCTTTATCTTCTTTGTCTTATTCCAATTTCTTTTTTGTATAGTAGATTGCTTTTCTTGTTATATGTTGGTTGCTTTGTTTGAAGTCATGTCCCTTTTGTTTTTGAGTCTTATTTTTATTTTTGAACATGGGTTCTCTTTTTAGATTCTTCTTTTCGGTCTTCATGTTTCTTTCTCACTCCCAATGAGGACATGGTGAGATTTTGGTGTAGGGGTGAGGTACCCATTTGCACATACTTTTTTTTTTTTGAAAAATTTTCAAAAAATCCAAAAAATTTTTTTTGTCTTTGGCGACGATTGTACTATTTCTGATTATCTTGAATCCCCTATGTTTTAGTTATTAGCTTGTATGTAAGTAGGATGTGCATGAAAGGTCTCCGGCCTTAGTGTGTCATTCTAGGCCTTAATTCTAACCCCAATTGTTCATTACAGATTGTGCAATCAAGTCCTTGTTTATCCCTTCATCATTATCCTTAGGTCTTAGGCTTCCATGAATGATTCTCATACTTACTTGTGACACAACTACTCTGGTTTTTGCCATTTTCGGAAAAAAAAAATTTGGAATGATAAGTATCCCTTTGAGGCATGCACTATTGAGTGTTACCCTTTGAGACATGTGCTACTGGGTGTTACCCTTTGAGGCAATACTGCTACTGGGAAAGCTTGCTTCCAATGTTAATATTCAGTAATATAGTTGTGTCAGTCAAGTGGGATTGAGTCTGATTTTGGCAAATCTAAGCCTTGGGATGATGATACACGTGCACACAAGCATTGAGATGGATTCAGAATCTTAATTTACAGCGGGGCGAAAAATTAGTGCTTTGATGTCATTTATGGAGTAGAGGACTTTGAAGTACATTCTGTTTATATGCAGGTCGATATCTTGGCTATAGGGGTGATATAGTTGATTAGAATGTATATATATCTTTTCCCAAATTTTATACATATTAGCTTTGAGAAAAAACCAAAAAGATTTGTGATTTTCTGTTTGTATTTTCTTTTTGGATTTTTGTGGGTATTTCACTTGAGAACCCTCACGGGACCTCACTTGTCCACTTAGAAAACCGAGGGGTTTAAAGGGCTTATTGCATACGCCAAATGCAACCGTGATTCCTACAACAGTGAGTTAGGATTTTTCTTTTCTTATTTTTCATTTCTTTTCAGTTAGTTTGCGTTGTTTTACTCAAGGACGAGCAAAATCTTGGTGTGGGGGTATTTGTTCGAGCAAAAAATATGTTATTTTTACGATACTTTTATACTCGATTTATGCTCGTTATAATTGTTATCTTTTGATTTTGATTTGATTTTATTTGATTTTTGTAGGCGTTGAATAAACTGAGGAAAAGCTTTGTAAAAAAAGCACAAAAAAAAGCACAAAAATCAAATAAAATGAAATAGGCTTTGTTTTAGTAATTTAGGGTTCTTATTTTCGTTCATCCCTTTCGATTTCAGATCTGTTTTCAGTCTTCAATTTCATGTAAATAGGCTTTGTTTAGTTAATTTAAAGTCATCATTCATGATTTTCAGCTTGTAATCGTAATATTTTGTGTACAAGTTGATGGATTTTGGTTTTCCCCCGCCCTTAAATTCTCAACCTATTCGGTTACATGAATGGAGTCTGGATGTTGCTCTTCCCCTTTCGTTGTGAATCAGTGATGATGATGGTTGAATTGGCAGCGTGCTCAATGGCAGATTCGACCCTCTTGTCTTTGATTTCTCTATCTCAGGTTTCAAATTATGGCCCTGTCTCTCTGTTTTTTTGTTCTGAATCTAGGCCCAGATGTTTAGTAGTTCGTTCTTTTTAGTTGAGCTGAGTCTCTGTTTCAATTGATTATGCTTTGGTTGATTTAGCTTAGTTTGATTTTGCTTGGATGATTATGTTCTGAACCTATGCTCTGCTTAGTTTGGTTAGGCGAATCCAAACCTCCACCTCCACCCCCATCCCTTGATTCTGATTCTGAAGTTTTGTTCAAGATGGCGGTATTGCATTCTTCTCATTGATGTGCTTTGATTGTTATCTCCCTATTAAGAAAAAATAATACTAAAGGATGGAATGAACATCACATTCCAATTGTCAAAAATCTTAAAGAAGAATGCAATAATCTACCCTAGCTAAGACTACCAGAATAAGAGGATAATTTAATAATGCAAACAAACACTTCTGATAAAGTATGGTCAGCTGTTTTAAAAACATATCTTAACGAAATATGTGGTTATTATAGTGGAACATTTTCCCTTACAGAAGAAAACTACAACACTATTGAAAAAGAAATATTAGCAATAATTCGAGGAATTAAAAACTAGATATTATTTCTTCCACCAAAACCATTTAAGGTTTTAACCGATAATAAGGGTGCAACTACATTTGTTAAGCAAGTCCTAGACAACGGACATCCTATGCATAAATTTCATATATGGCAAACTTTCTTGTCTCAATTTAAAGCTGTTTATGAGCATGTTGCAGGAAATAATAATTTTCTCGCAGATTATCATACAAGTGAATTAGAATATCTCAGCAATGATGACTCTAGACAAGTTTAAGGAACTAGAATACATTGTCATCGACTTCAATGAATATCTTGAAACTGTCTCAGCAAGACTCAAGCAACTCGAAACTGGTGTTCAATCTATAGTTGATAATCTTAGAACTGAAATTAACGAACTCTCCACTGGAACTGCCGACATCATCGGATACATGAACAAAGATTTAGATCAAGGAAGAACTACTGTAGGAGAAATGCTTAAATCCATTAGCTCTCTCAAACCAACTTCTTCAACTTTATCAACTACATCCACTATTAGTCCAGCGAAGTTACAAACTTTGCCAACTATTCAAACTATAGATCCTAGTTCAAACTCTCCATTTCTCGAAAAGAGAAGGAAATGCTAGAGTTAAAGGCAAAACTACTATAAAAAAGAACTATAAACTTAACAACTCAAACTAAGAAACCTGTTCCTTTTGATATTTATGAACCGTTTATTTCAGGTTATTACCTAACTACATAACAAGTATACTGGAGACTACATGAAGTTCCACAGACCTTTTACAGCGGTGAAAAATCTCTCTTTACAAGACTAACAGCCTGCTCAAGTGCAAACTCAGCAACCATCTATCAATTCTATGAATTTGGATATCTTGATTAGTTCATCCAGATTCTAAACTCACAGAACTATCCCATTTCTCCACTGAAATAATTCAAACTCTTAAATCCTTTAAACAGGGCCCTGTCTTTGTAAAATTCCATATTGTCCCTCCTAAGAAGGACGAAAAAACTAATATCATTTATCCCAGCCTTAGCATAACTCAAGTCGGCTATATCTCTAAACACTTTCAACTAAATGTTGAAGCAACTAAAAAGTTTAACACTTTTCGATTTAATGAATCATGGATCAACTATCGATGAACTAGTGGAGCTCTTGTAGTAAAATGTCAAGGAGACCGCCTTTATGCTTCGGGACTGAAGTGTCTACTCAGAGGAGCCAACTATGTGATCATAACTAACGAAGGAATGCAAGAAGGAAATTATAATGATGAACTATTAAAGTTTCTCTTCCAACTAGAACCAGAAAATTTTTAAGGTTCAGCAGTTGTCAGAAATAAATTTACTGAACTGGTGAAAAAAAAAAAAAAATGAAAAACAAGCACTTCTGAGGAGGGTCAAGATTTTACCTTAGACAGGACAATGTAAGGCTAAGATCGTGCCAACAACTAGCATCCTTATCTTATCTAGTTATCTTCATAAATCTCAAGGATTTGGAAATATTTGCCACATGTACTATCTTATCTGTACTATCCTATCTCTTATTCAATTATTATACTATCATAGTTGTACTATCTTATCACAGTCATTTATTGTACTACACTAGCTATAGAAGGATGGAAGCAAGTACTATCTTGCTATAGAAGGATGGAAGCAAGTACTATCTTGCTATATAAATATGTAACTTCTTAAAGAAAAAGGCAGATGCAATTTGAGCGAAGAATAGATTACTCAAAAGGCATTCCGTTCTCCATCATGTTCTAATTTCCCTTTTTTGGGAAACCAAGCAATAAAAAACTATCTTTAGAAATCTCGAACATATATCTTTATTCTTTCAAAGTTCTTGAGAGGAGAGAAATAGTTTGTAAGACGAAGTAAGTCCAGTAAGGCCTGTGATGAGGAAGGGCGTGGTGGCAGGCTGAAGAACGACATATCTTCAGGAGAGACTCTAAGAAAGAAGAAGGTATAAATTCTTGATTTTGTTTGTTGATAGTTTGATTTATTCCTTTGAAGTAGGGGTGAGCAGATCGGGTACCTGGTTGGTTTTTGTGGAATCGGAATCGGAGCAGGTTGGAACCAGGTCCTAAAATTCGGAATCGGTCCCGAACTCAATTAGAACCGGGTCCTAAAATTTGGAACCGGGCCCGGATCCGGTCGGGACCGGGTCCGATTCTGGGTACCCAGTTCTTAACTAATATTTTTTTATTTTTTTCTCATTTTTCCCAAATAAAATAGCGAGAGAGACGGATTGAAGGAAGTTGAGAATTCATATCTAATGTTAAATTAAATATGCAATAAATAAAAAAGAAAATTCATGTACTTTAAAATAAGCTCAAAGAATTAGAGATAATGTTAATCAGAAACCCATGAATCAAGATTATAAAATGAACAATAAATTTAAAAATTATTTTAATTCACTTGAAATAGAAAGAGAAAGAAAGGGAATCTGTCTAAATAATATAAAAACAAATACGTAATAAGCGACAAGGCTCATAAGGAGAAAAACCAAAACTTAAAGGAATAAATCTATGACATTTGAGATATATAAAGAGTAAGTCGAGGATAAATTGAAGACAAAAAAGACAAAGGGTAAATTGGGACAGTTGGGAGTTGGTTCTTGGTACAAAAGATACATCATTTGAGGATCAAGGATTTATTTTTTATAATTTTTCATAAAAATTCTTTAAATTTTGACCGGATACTGGGCACTGGGTCCGAGTCCAGGTCCGGTTCCCAAATTTCAGGACCTGGTACCGAACCTGGTTATGACCAAGTCCTAAATTTTGGAACTGGTCCCAGAACCAGTCCCGCCGGGTCCAAACCGATTCTAGGTTCGGAACTGGGTACTCGGTTTTTTTGCTCATTCCTCATTGGGAGTACCATTTCTTAAAAATTGAAACAGTTTTATATATTCTTTGTTCAATTATGTTCTCTCATCAAGGAGTTTTAAACATTTTTTTCCATAAAAAATTGCCAAACCCGTGTGTTAATGGTATCAAAGTCTGCTTACCAATTAAAATTAGCCAACCAACTAAATTAACCTACTAAGTAAATTAGCCGAGTCTACTGAGATCGCTGAACTCTTAACATTAATTCACTTTAATCATTTGCAAGTTGCATAAAAATCAATTACGGGCCATACACGTTGAATTTGCCAACTTTTGAAAACCCCACAAGCACATGATTGAACTAGATTACAAAGGTATGAGTTAATCTCACATATTATCTACTTGAAGAAAACAATAAAAAAGATACTTATAAAATTAAAGATATGAATTATCCGAAGAATAAACTACAGTCTAACTCTAGATTAAACTGAGAAAGTAATTATCTTGCAGGACAAACTTTTAATTTGCCTAATTTAAAATACTATATAGTAAATCAGGCTTGAAATTTTTTAAGATATTTTGATCTAACACCAAGAAGTTGAAGATAAAATTTATTAAATTATTATAAATCTAGACAAAATTATCTTTCATCCATTACAATGAATTTAATATAAGATAATATAGTTTTATTAGAACTCACCTTCGAATATACTATCTGGTTTCAATCTAACAGAATATTAATGACTCTCAGATAACTTATTACACCGACGGCGAGAACGAATAAAACTAAAGCTAAAAAAAATTTTTAAAAAGGGCAAAATAAGAATTTAGTTTTAAAATTAAAACAAAAGGAATAGAGCAAGAGCGTAATTTAACTTAATAACGTCAAAAAAATTTTGTTTTTCGATCAGAAATTGCTACCCATACACACCATGTTATTTATCTTGAATCATTCCACGGGCACCGAAGAATCATACACCGATTAGTAGTCTAGTACACGGACGCGCCCATCAACCTCTACTTATTTATTTTTTTAATTTGAAATTCACTATTCATATTTTTATTGGCAATAAGAAAACATAAAAATAAGAACATGGTGTGCTGTGTTTCCCACCATCTTCTTGCCCCCGTTACCATATATCAACATCACCGGAGTTGTTCCCATTGCCAACGCCACCCTCAAAGACACCTATTTTCGGCAGCGAAGTTGCTAGAAAATTTAGGAAACCCCTAGAAATAGCACGCTAAATTAGGGTACTAATGAACATAAAAATAGAGGAAGAGACATAAAAGGCATCCTCAGTCAGAATTTCATTTTTTGGAACTCAAAATTGCCGCATCATCATGAGTTCCACATGTATTCTATTTAATTTTTCAGGCACTAGAACTCATTTCAAGACAACTAATTATCATGGAGCATACAATTTAAACTTAATTTATTACTTTTTATTTTTTATGTTGTGTTTATATTTTAACTTTTGTAACATGTGTGAATGGTTTTATTTTTGGAGAATAAGAAATATTTATTTTATTGACATAAAAATTTATAAATTGATTTTAGTTTTCCTTATTATTTTTCTGTGTTTGTTTTCCAACAAGTGAAAAAAAAAAAAGATTGAAAGTACCATTTGTCCAACTTTTTCTTTTTGCCTAGCTTTTTATTATATTTGCCCAGCTTTTTCTTTTTGCCCAACAAGTGAAAAAGAATGGACGAATATGTTCTTATTGCTTTCTTTTTGCCCAGCCTTTTTTTTTTTGACCGGCCCATCAAAACGTAGAGTACCATTTATACCGTACATGAAAAACGCCATGTTTTAATGCTGTAAAAGACCAAAAAATGAAATGCAGGACGAAACGGCTTCCGGTTCTGTCCCCATTCATGGCACACGTGTCCTGGGTTGAGGATGACGCGTGTCACATGCGGGTCCCGCCTCTGTCACGTGTGCAGTGCGGTTGCGGATGCCCTACAATTGGGTCAAGGCTTGAAAATTTGGCCCTTTTGATGACCAACAATGAGGGATCTAGATTGCGTGAAAAGAGCGGATGAATGAGGCGTCCAATAGGTGGCTAACCACCAGTGCAAACGGCAGATTCCGGTGAGACTAGTGGTGGACTGCTAGATTGCTAACCTTCGATTGTGGAGGCAGCACCGGAGGCGAAGATGGTAACTTCAGTAACACCCTGCGGCCGCCGTTGCTAGCCGCATGCCCAAGATGAAGCGAAACTAGAAAGAGAAGAGACAGAGAGAAGGATAGAG